>JAJOOO010029052.1:0-21064 GCA_029582685.1 Solanum piurae
AAAAAAAAAAAGAAAAATACATACATACATGACTGTAGATTTTAATTTTGGTTAATATTTTCACTCAAAAATCATGAGTTTTTTTTTATAGACATCAATACATTAAAAAAGTTATGACAAAAAAGTTCTTGACAAACATCAATACATTCCAAAAAAATTGTTAATACAAAATGATAGTACTAAATAAAATATTTGTTAAGATTATAAAAGTTTACCAGTTTCAGAAAAAAACATTTATATTTGGTTGAGAAAAAGAGAGAGACATCTATAAATAGAGACGAAAGTTGAGCATGATTTGTTTTTGGGGAATATAACGTAATAAATGAGTCTGAATGATGTTAAGATTCTTCTACCAATCTGATTTATTTGGATCTTTTTAGACCCATTAAGATGTTTTTTTATTAAAAAAGAAGGGAAAAAAGATAAATATACCCCCGAACTATCAAATGGCATGCAGATACCCTCCGTTATACTTTTGGGACATTGGTGCCCGTCCAAAAACTAACGCATATATACCCTTTATACTAACAGACATACACGTGTCATAATTTTATCCACCAACCCGATATTTATTAAATATCGAATCGACGGATACAATAATTCGGAGGTATATTTGTCTTTTTTCCCAAAAAGAATTATTAATGGACTTAATTAATGAATAGAATCTTGTATATCTCCTAAACGTTATACAAGACGTATTTTGACAATTTGAGAACACAAAGCAACATAGTAGCTACTAGTTAAGTATGCCAAATCTTGGTAAAAAAAATCAGTTTTCCTTGTCAAATTCACAATATACTAAGTAACCACCAGGACAAGGAAAATCATAACAGCAACCACTTCCTTTTTTCCCTTTCAATCACTTATCTCTTCACTCAATCCTCAAGTATCAATTGAAATCACAACACATTAGTACCATATTGTGTTGTTTTAATGAATACAACATCTGAATTCGTTGATACATAATGTCACACATCAATAGCTTGAAAATAAGTACCCTAACTATAACCGAAATCCTAGAGACACACCTAAACTTAACTAGGTCCTATTACCCTAGTTAAGTTTATGTGTGTCTTCGAAATTTTAGTCATAGTCTAAGAGATACTTGGGCCTTACGAAAATTTCAAATGATTCAACCAGAAATCTCATAGTTGTAGCAAATTTTATGAACGAGTTGGAAGATGAAAAAGACAGAAATATTGGCATTCTATAATCCGTATGAAATGCAACCTGAAATCCCTAATTTTGTTACTCCAATGTCACAATTACAGAATGCCAATATTTAATAAATATTATTTAAGCAAAATCTATTGAATTTGATACTTGATTATTACTAGTAACTTCTGCGTCTTGAAATACTAAATGCAATAAAACTTTGAAATGCGAAAATTAAAAAAAATGGTGTTATTTATTATTAGAGTAAGAAATACTACTTTATATTTTTTATATGATACGTAATTCAATGATAAGCCATTGAATTCTAAGGCAATGATTTTTTAAAAGAGACTTTTGGTAGTGATTTGGGCGAATTCGAATTTAGTCAGGTAATGATACCGAATGTCGAATGAAAAAAGAAAAAAGAAAACGTATATAGTTTCACCCAGAAAAGATTATCAGTTCTCTTAAAAGCAAAATGTAATGGCGTTTGGAGGCGAATTTGTGAACGAAAGAGTTTAAAGTGGAAAATTGACTCAAAAAGTGAACAAAATTCACTTTCAGAAGCAAAAACCCATACTTAGAACTACAACAAATCCGTACTATGATGCCATTTTTTTATTTAGGCTTTGGATTTGCAGAGCACCTCACAGAAAACCTGCAAGTATTTCAGAGCTATAATTCATAAGCTCTCCCCTGTTTTGCAATCCAAAGCCCTACAAATTCATTTTACAAAAATAAAATTCAAAAAACTGAAGAAGAAAAAAGAAGATCTACAATGGTGTTTAGCTTGCATCTGCTAATGAAGAAACCCTAATTGTGTTTTTCTTTTATTTATAGAGAGAGAAAGAAAGAGAATACTGTTGGGCTGGGCTTTGGAGTTTGGGCTAAAATGCATGGGTCGTTCGATTTTAGATTTTTTAAAAGTGGATATTAAATATCGAACATTTCAATTTCAATTCGATTCGATTTGATTTGGTGTTTTTAGAACGAGTTTTTGATGTGAATGAAA
Source organism: Solanum piurae (assembly GCA_029582685.1). Classification (NCBI taxonomy): domain Eukaryota; kingdom Viridiplantae; phylum Streptophyta; class Magnoliopsida; order Solanales; family Solanaceae; genus Solanum; species Solanum piurae. The sequence goes on from JAJOOO010029052.1 coordinate 2,168, forward strand.
AATAAAATGAGGATAAAATCAAAGTATAAGACACTTAAAAATTTAAAACTATGTTAAGTGATGATGTGTCTCATCATGGACCACTTATATTGTGCTTAAAAGACCATATTTGTTTTTGTCAAGAATATTGTGCCCTCCAACTACTTCTCGAGGAAAATCAAAATGAAGACAAGTTCCTTTACATGACATACATCAATAAATATACGTATGAGTTCCTCTTGAGAATTAATATTTGAAGTTAACTATTTAAATTGTAAATCTGTTGCTACTTTGAGTTGTTCATGAATGATTTAATTGCTACTTAACTTCTGCTTTTTGGTTAAGGAAATGTCCATATATATATATATATGTATGTATATATATTAATAAAAGTTGGATCTTCGGTGCACCAGAGTTTGAAACCTTACACATAACACCGAACCAAACTTTTGAAAAACAAAAGTACATAGCCAGCCAAATAAATAGCAATGGAACTTCACTATCAAGATCCAAGAGACATAGTGGGACGGATGGAATCAATCCACAATTAACCAAAGGTCTCGGATTTGACCCCTTTGAATGGGCAAATCCCTTAATAGGAAGCGATTGTTCTGTTAATGAGTCATGCTCAACGTGAATCCAATAAATTCAACCAAGTTTTAAATTACCAATTGCCAATTTTTAGGAGAACAAAATAGAGTGGATTATATACATGAAAATAGTTGCTCAAGGTAGTTAAAATTAAACTCTTCTCATTCATTGTATTCGATGAAACTGTTGAAGCATATAAAACTAATCTAGAACGCCATACAGACGAAAATGGCCAGGTCTTGGACCTCTTAGTAGCCAAACTGTTACATTCTAGCAAGTATTACTAATCAGAAATCTATCAGTAGCTCATCCGCGCCAGTAGAAGAAGTCAAGCATACAAGGTTGCTGGCTCCTTTGACGATCTACTAATCCCATTATCATATCGTTTGTAAGTTGTATCCTGAGGAGAAATGCAGAGTTCAGATGAAGACATGAACGATAGAGAAGTGTTTCTTTATTTTGTGAGTGAGTTGTTTTCGGAAGATTAAAATGTGACATATGAGAAGAACTTACCTCACAGTCATCCCACACTGCCCCAACACACTTGGAAAAGCTAATGCTAGCACTTCTTATTAAGCAACGCGCAGTGTTGCTTGTTGGACTTAGCTCACTCTGGCTATGACCGTCATTTTCATTACTAGAATCAGCTTTGTTGACCTCGTCTGATCCTCTCTGGCTTAGAAGGCGTTTATGAGCAACAACTGTTTCAACATGTCTTTCGAAATCATCATGTTGATCAGTTTCCTCATCTATTGAAACATAGACACGCTCTCTGTCAAAAAAAATATGATGAGTTTATTTGAGAGTAAGCAAATTTTATCCGACACTACTCGCAATAACAAATATCAGGGTCAACTAACCTGGGCAACGAGGTATATCGCCTTGGATGGTGAGTAATATTTCTTCCATCTCCCTCAAGTAGGTCAAACTGTTCCTTAAAGCAATCAACACCACTGAATGCAGATCAAAATTCATGTTAGTATAGCATTCAAAATTATAGCTTAATGCACACAATCAAAGACGCTTATTTATTAAGTGTCAATTCGAGTGATACATTTTTGAAATATTCTCGAAGCTCATTTTGATCCATTACAACAATTTTTATTAATACATGACCAGATGGCGGATATCACACGGATTGAAACTGAGTGGAGTGTTCAAAACTGGAAGAACACTGCTTCAAGTATGGGCACGGGCTGTAGTTGCAACACAAACAAGTGGATGAATAAAGAGAACTATTGGCAGTACCTTGGGTACAAAAAGCTAGTATGTTCAGTGCCATGAAGATACTCCTGCAACATCTGAGGGTGGTACTCCAAAATCTGTCCAGGGAAAAATCAATGATGTAGTACAACGGAGGCAGAACAAAATGAATGTCCACGATAGATAAGAATGATTGACAACTCATACCTCCCGGTAGATGAGTTCTGTAATATCCTCTTTTGCTAGTTTTCTTCTTTCAAAGTCGAATTCAAATTTTGAAATAGGCCGAGCAGATGGTTCATGCTCAATGTTTGCTAAACCACGGAAGTACGGATGTGCTAGTGCCTGTATTAGGACCACATGAGTGGAATATAACTTGCATCACAGGCTGCAATAAGCGTACAATAATCTACTATGTCTTCTAAGTCCTACCTCTTCAGCAGACGGGCGATCTTTGGGGTCAAAAGCAATCAAACTCTCGAGTAATCTTAGAGCTAATGGATCTATATCCGGGAATTTTTGAGAGAGAGGAACAGGAGCTTTCTTCGTCATGCTGCTTAAATGTATCCTTGCTTTGTCATTTTTAATCTACACATATGGGGAAAATGGATCAGACTTATTTGGCTATTCGTTATACATCACTAACTTATTGACTTTAACTGAGAAAAGGGAAAGACAAACCCTTGAAATAACTTCAGTGGATGGAGAACCAAGCAAATCAGTAATCAAATCCAATTGGTGGACGACATCATCCCCCGGAAACAATGGCTGCTTTGTAAGCATTTCTGCAAATATACATCCTATACTCCACATATCAACTGCCGGCGTGTACTGCAATAAGTAGTTTGTTTTAAAATTGATACAAAATAGAATTAATTCTGAAGTGTCACTGGATAAGAAACAGAAGTATATAAGAATGTAAGTTATCCTATAAATGACATACTTACTTTGGAGTAAAACGAACCACAAAGTTCAGGAGCACGGTACCAACGAGTTGCCACATAGTCCTATACAGAGCAAAGAAGTTAAAAATCTTACTTGGAATAAATCAAAAATAGTTTTTAGATATATTTCAAGAAAAAGAAGGGATAGACTACGAAACAAAGAGAAGTATATGAGGTTATTGAAAGGTATGTTGCTCAGATTCTCCAAAAATGCACTACTTTTAGAGGATCCAACATGCATCCGTCAACATTTTTGAAGAGTCCAAGCAACATAGCTTGAAAGAGGTGCAATAACTTGACATTTTAATGATAGCAATGAGACCTTTTGGCTGAATATTATGGTTAAGATATATTGAGAAAATTTTAAGTAGAGAAATGCTTCATACAGTCCAGAAAATAGCAGACGGTGTATCGCCAAATGCTGCCCGAGCAAGCCCAAAATCACAAAGTTTCAGCTTGCAATCTGCATTTGCTAAAATGTTCTTTGGCTTCAAATCTCGATGGAACACATTTGCTGTTGAATCAATGAATGAGAGAATAAGTCATAAAATATGTAAAAGAGAAATCTAACTAGAATAACAGGGAGAAAAATGAGGAACAGCCACCTGTGTGCATATATTTTAAACCTCGAAGAAGCTGATACAAGAAGAATTGATAATGTTCAGGCGAGAGACTGCCGTTGGCCTTAATGACATGCTGAAGGTCACACTCCATCAACTCGAAAACAACATATATATCCTTGAATTCTCTCGGACATGGAGGTAACAGAATATGCTTTATATCTACAATGTCTGGATGTCGAAGCAACCTTAGGAGCTTTATTTCTCTAAGAATACGAGTGGCTTCAGAGACATGCTCAAAAACATTGTTGATCTTCTTTATAGCTACCTTCTTTCCTGTATGAGTATCAACTGCTGATGCAACAACACCATAGCTCCCCTTTCCAACAACCTCTTGGATTTCATATTGATGTGCTTCACCATATTCAGTGAAGAATTCCTTGAAAGGCATTGTCTGAGATATTAAAAGACATTATTAGAATTGTACGTGCTCAAGTCCATATAAGCAGACCATCGGTCCAATCTCCAACCAATATGGGACATTAACTGGCTCGTGAAGGGAGGATTGCCCAACCATCAATACATTCCTCAACCAATGTGGAACTTTAGCCCACTCTAACACTTACATTAATTTTCAGTGATTTTGTGGAAAGTGTTCAAGAAAATAAGGAAATACCCCTCTTAAGTGTCGGAAAATGATAGAGATCAACGATGTGATGGGGATCCGGTAATCATTTATGCTAGAGAATCAAACGCAAACTTGATGAACCACTCTAGGTAATATTGACTCAAGTGCGAGTTATAAAGTAGTCATGGAAAATCGAACACTAGCAATGAAAATTAATAACATTCATAGTTTCACAGAGACAGAAAATACTAAGAAACAAAAAGTGGCAATCACAAATCAACAGCTAAAACTAACACAACTACTATGCAGGTGAACAACAATAAGGAAAACACCATTACACATGAATAAATTAAACTTGATGATGAGATTGACTATATTGTTTACAACAACAACATATCAGTGAAATCCCACAAAGTAGTGTCTAGGGAGGGTAGATTGTATGCAGGCCTTACCACTAGAAAGATTGTTACCAAAAGACCCCCGACTCAAGCAAATCAATACAGTAAGTAAAAGAAAAAAAAAGTAAAGTTACCATCTTTTTAGTAATTAGACTTCAATTTAAGATGCACCTGTTTAAAATCACATCCAAGACCTACAATATGTCAAAAAGTTAAAAATAAGTGCAATGAAAGTTTAAGAAAAATCAAAATAAAAGTTTATACCTCTAAATTATGGTTAGGGAAAACAGCTCTTAGATAATAATAATAATAATACGTCTTCTTCTCTCCACACTTTCTGGTAAGACTTTATATTTATACCTTCATGAAAGTGTAGCACGTCTAAAGAAACGACCAGGTAAAGGCAACCCCAGTTGAAAGCTGTTATATTTATATCAGTAAAATATTAAAATACTATATAATAAAATTTTTAAAAAAATAGGCAAATTTAGAATATGTCAGTTTTACTTGTCCATATCACAATGTTCCCACAAACAGCTTTATCCAAACAATAATAAAGTAGAACTGAGGTACGAGAGGTGCGTAAAAGCTGATTCAGATAATTTCAATCAATATTATTCGAATAGACAATTCATTTGATTAAATCCAGAAAATATGAAAATAGAATGTGTAAAGAAGTTATGAAGAATTAGAAAGAAAGAGCAGACCTTTTGCAAACTGAGGTAACTAGTGAGAATTTCTTCAGTGAAAACTTAAAGGCTTTAGTCAGTTAGGACAAACTGATAACAGCCAACATTTTACCTATTCTTCAGGATCCTGTTTTGTTTTAGCTTATTTTACGTTCATTAATAAAAATATAAGGTATGATTTATTATGTTGATCATTTTTATCATATGTTTTTCGAAAATTGAGCACTATTAAGATAATTATTATTTTTATTAAAACGACACTTATTTTGAAACGGATGAGGTTGATAACAGGAGTGTTAGTTAAAAGAAAACAATCAATCTAGCATGTATTAATTTATAAAGCTTAGTTGTACAAATGTTTTTATTATATATTATGATATTTTATAAATAAATATAAATGAATAAGCATCGTCGACATAAGATGTACATTTAATTTATATATACCAAACTCTACGCACATTTATTTTTGGTACGGCCAAGGACAAGATTTTTAGTTGACAAATTGCTTGTTTAATACAAATTTTATAAACCAAATATATATTAATTTTTTTTTGAAACACGTCATTCCAAGCTTACAAATTATTATTCAAAAATATTCTAACTACATATATACTTACCAGATCAGTGGATTAACTTGTTTGAACTTTGAAAACATTCCTGATAAGTGATAACGTAGATGATATATCCTATAATTATTGAAGATGAATTAATTAGTTAGTTATATTAATCTAACAACTGGTGGTTAATTATTTACTAAGCCAACCACAAATAACGTGTTGTCCCTTTTGATTTATTTAGAAATAATGATAGAAAGGGTTGACCTCGAACTTTAAGGAAATTGTCTTTTACTCTCATTTATAACTTAAATAAAAAAAATTATCTAATAATTTTTTTAATTTGATGTACTTTATTATATTTTTCATGTGTGCTTTTTTGTGAAAAAAAATATTATATAGCTAAAATAATATTTGTAACGAAATTATATCCCTACTGATCTAATGATAATTACAGAAATGATTTGATTAAAAAAAAGTCATATGTAGAGAAAGAATATTATAATATATTATATTATTCCATTCAGTTTTTCTTTTATTTCTTCATCTTGCTAGAATTTGACCAACAACACAAAACACAAGTATTTTTTATTTGGTGTTCGGAGCCTGTATTGGAGTATGTTTCCACTTAATATTTGAAGTTCGTATTAAAAACTTGACTAAATTTGAATTATACATTACTCTAGTTTGTAATATTGCGTATCTTATCAGATTTTTCGTTAATATATATACACTCTTTTTTTTTCTGGCTATGAGATGTGGAGAAATTAAACCTTCCATATTAAGATTTTTCTTGGATTCTTTTGACAGCAACCTTTGATTTTATTAATTGAGTTGTCCAGTTGATGTAGACATAATTATTAGGAGACTCTTAATTTTATCAACTAATTGATGTAATAAAGGTCGACTTTGAACCATAGAAAAATTAGATGTATAATTAAATAAAGTAAAAGGGTTATTTTATACTCCTTTTGTTTGTCATGACAATTAAATAATGTTTCAAAGATATATACAATTAAACAAATTGCAAAGTCAAATTGATATACTTGAGCCAAATATATATATATATATATATGGGAAATTAGGAGTTCAAATTTAATAGTTTGTCTCTTCCACTTGCCAAAGAACATTATAAATTTATAGTCTATCCTTTGATATTTTATTTATTTGAGACCATTTGCTTGAATATGCCGTTTAAAATATTGATGGAGAGAAGTTGCAAAATGAAGATATTACTAATTAAAAGACAAGTTTAACATAGAAAATATATCTTGGAAAAGATATAAAATTGTATGATCAAAACCGTCTAGCTAAAATTAATTTCTGAAATGTTCCAAAACAAAAAGGAAATAGTATATATTAGGTTGAAACATTAGCTCACAAAAATAAAGAGCAAGCAATATAAATCTGACTAGTTTAGAGTTTAGTTATGTGTCTTTGTTTATAGTTTTCGAAATTACCTTATGCACCACAATTACTTTGCCAAATAGCACTCAAATACATGTATCTCAGATACATGCGGGTCAAACACTATACCCAAAATAATCTTTAGCGACATTTAATTAATAACATTAGCTTAATTACCACTAAAATATGTATTTTTAGCGGTAATTAGCACTTTTGTAAAATGTCTCTAAAACCTATAGTGACATTGGATCCAATTGCAATTAACTTATGTGGGTAAATGTTTTAGCACTCTTTATTAATGTATATATTTACTGCTGCTAAAAGTTATTTTTGCTATAGTAAAATTAGGTGTAATTTATTCTAAATACACCTTAACCAAGTGTTATCACATATATCTGGAATACACTAATTATCTCGCTCGCCTCTCCCCCTATGTATCTGTATTTCAAAATGTATTTGGTAGCAAAGATATATGTATCTAGTTCCAAAAGATACATGTTGACTCTCTTGCTCGTCTCTTTCTTCTCTCACTCGCATCTCCCTATGTATCCATATTTTAGAATGTATCTAGTATTAAAAGATACATGTTAACTATCTTGCTTATCTCTTTTCTCTCTCGTTCGCCTCTTTCCCTATGTATTTGTATTTCAGAATGTATCTGTATTTCAGAATGTATCTTTTATCAAAGATACATATATCTAGTATCAAAGATACATGTTAATTCTCTTACTCGCCTCTCTCCTCTCTGACTCACCTCTCTCTATGTATCTGGTATCAAAGATACATGTATCTAGTATCAAAAGATACATGTTGACTCTCTTGCTCGTCTCTTTCCACTCTCACTCGCATCTTATATTAAAATGTATCTGGTAACGAAGATACATTTATGCATCTGGTATTGATATTGAATGAAACACGTTGACTCTCTTGCTCGTTTATTTCCTCTCACACTCGCCTCTCTCCCTTTGTATCTGGTATCAAAGATACATGTATCTGGTATCAAAGATACATGTATCTAGTATCAAAAGATACATGTTGACTCTCTTCCTCGCATCTCTCCTCTATCACTCACCTCTCTTTATGTATATGGTATCAAAGATACATGTATCTAGTATCAAAAGATACATGTTGACTCTCTTGCTCGCCTCTCTCCTCTCTCACTCACCTCATTTAAGATACATATATCTAGTACTTTGTTATATGTATCTTACTTGAAATTCGAAGAAGTGATATATCTAACTTGAATTATGGTACGAAATTATTAATGTATAAATTTTAGGAATCACATAGTTTTAATATGAAATTACAATCTATCCCTATTTAGTTTGTAATTACATTAATCCCTGAAAAAGTAAAACAAACCGGATACATAATATGTAGCTCGGATACATTATAAAATAAATCGGATACATAATATGTAGCTCGGATACATTAAAAACTAGCTCAGATACATTATAAAATAATATAGAATTAGGAGATAAATAAGGGATTTTAGAGGTTTTTAGAAATAGAAGAGAATATTAGAAATAAGGAAACATAAGACGTGTATTTAAGTAATTTTTCCATTATTAATTAGTGAGACAATATGTAATTATTTCAAACTAAATTAGTATTTTTGATCCTTGATAGTAGTAGACTTTATGGACAGATTATCAAGCCATATGGACCATTCTGGAAATTTGCCATCTGTGGGCCGAGGAAGCCCAAATAACATGAGCAGCTAAAGTAGGCAGGCCCAGCTAGAGAGTACAGCCTACAAAATAGCAATTGCGCTGCTTCACGGCCCGGTCTCTCGCCGTCTCCTTTGAAACCCTAGTAAGTTTGCCTTGCTCTCCTTTTCTTCTTCCATTGAAATTGTTGTTTAGGGTTTAAGCTAATTGAAGCAGGAATTTCTGTTCATTGTTTGCAGGGAAGTGTAAGTTTAGACTTAAAGGAGTTGAAAATGTCGGACAAAACCAAAGGAAGAAAAGAGGAAGTGGTTACCAGGGAGTACACTATCAACCTCCACAAGCGCTTGCATGGCTGGTAATCACTGTTTTTGTTTTGGATTTCTGTTTAATACGATTTTGATTATCACTTTCATAATCTGAATCAGTGTTTTGTTATTGTACCAAAAAATACATCTTTTGTTAAATAGAGCTGATTGCTTTTGTCAATTTTATGGTTATATGAAGTAAATTTGTCCCTAGAATATATAGCTGTGTTGTTTCATATCCAATGTATGGAGGCATTTTGAGTTTCTGTTAGCTCATTCGACAACTGTGAGTGTGGAACCTAAATGACTTGAAAAAAGGCGAAGTTGGAGTATTAATTCTATAGAGTTGATTACTTTTGTCAATTTTATGGTTATCTGAATAAAATTTGACCCTAGAATATCTAGCTGTGTTCTTTTATTTCCAATTTATAGTTATCTGGTGCTTGTTTATCTTTTATGTGTATTATGTAAATGCCAGATAGTAGGGAGGCATTTTGAGTTCTAGAGTATGACTAAGTGTTTCCACAGCTCATTTGATAACTATGAACAGAACCTAAATGAGGTGAAATTGACCAAAATAACGGGCAAAAAAACTTTATGAAAACTGTCTATAGCGTACTAATTAAGTGCTCTATACGACTTCCATTGAAGAACCAAACTTAATGGCCATTAAAGTCCCCCAGCATCTTCCCCATTCAATATAGTGCACTAAATATTTAGTGCGCTATGTAGTTAGTTAGTTTTAGCTTTAAAAAACTGTTTATTTCCTGATGTTAACAAAATTTTAACTAAATTAACATTAGGAAAATAACTAATTTAATACATTAACATTATGGAATTAGATAAATTAGTAAATAGCGAAGTACACATTAAAAATTGAAATTAGTTTACTGATTGGCACATTAACAATCGATCAAATAACAAAGAATAAACAATTTACTAATAATAATTAAACAAAGAAATAAAACACTTAATTGAAACCAAAAACCGATCAACTATTTAGAATACCAAGACTAATAAACAAATAAGCATGCTTTGGATATAGATGTGTTAGACATTGAACACAATTTTTTTTGAAATAAATGCCTCAATTGAAAGTTGTTTAGAGTTGATTTGAATCGTATTGAAAGTTGATTTTTTCCTGAGATTTTTGCTTAGAATCTTGTTCTTTGACTCAAACATACCTATAATCTTGATTTTTGGGTAATTCTTAACGAGGTGGGGTGGACCTTCTATGGTTTCACGTTTTTCTTTTTTGAAAATTGAATGGGGACCTGTGGGGAAGAAGAGGGTGAGGGACTTTTTAGGAGTTACATAGTGCACTAATTTAGTGCGTTTTATTGCTCCATTGACTTTAACGGATATTAAGGCCTGGTCTGGCGATGGAAGTCATAATAAATTGTCCATTATTTTGGTCAACTTCCATCTTTTTTCATGTCATTTAGGTTCCGCTCTCGACAATATATAGATAGCCAGGCTATAGTGTGCATGAGTGAGAGTTTGCTAAAAATGTATAAACAGTGGGCCAAATTGTCAACTAGTGTGAAAAGAAAAATGGAATAGTAAGTAAATAAATACCCATTTTATGAAAGGTGCTTTAGGAAAGAATATTGACATGCTTCATAACTATTGTACACCAAAATCCCTCAGGTTAAACTCAATTTATCATTTCAATATATTGGCTGACTGGAATTTGTGGAATAGAGACTGTCCAGATACTTCACATTGCTGCTATGGTTATAATTATTTAATTTGTTGTGTGTTCCAACTGATTTTGTGTTGCTAATTAATCAAACTACCATTATTTTCATAGTAGTTTTAGTGTTCTCATCATCAATATGATGTGTGTGCTGTGTATTTTTGTTGATGAACCCCTCGCTGCTCTCCTGTAAAATTATGACCTATTGAGTACAACTATACATTTGGGTATCCTAGACCAGGATTATTAGCTTTATTTTTTGGTGGGGAGAGATTTCTGTTGAAATTTCCTTTTGGCTTGGTGAAACTGTTTACAGCACATTCAGTTTTAGTATATATGCTGCTCCATACCAAGTAGTGGTCTAACATTAGAATGCTATGCTTTTGTAACACAGCACATTCAAGAAGAAGGCTCCCACAGCCATCAAGGAGATCCGGAAGTTTGCTGTGAAAGCAATGGGCACAAAGGATGTCAGAGTGGACGTGAAGTTGAACAAGCACATCTGGAGCAGAGGAATCCGAAGTGTCCCAAGGAGAGTCAGAGTTCGTATTGCTCGCAAGAGGAATGATGACGAAGATGCAAAGGAAGAGCTCTATTCTTTGGTTACTGTAACTGAGATCCCACCAGAGGGATTGAAGGGACTTGGCACCAAGATCATCGAGGATGAAGATTAAGCTATCAGTAGTGGAGAACGATAGACACATTATTTATTTGAGAATTATCAATTTTGTTTCGAAACTTAATTTGTTCTTGGACTAATATGGTCTACTTCACAATTCGGATTGTTAGATTTGTGTGTCTTGGGCTTACGAGATCCAATTATCTGCTGTGTCAGTATATGACCATGCAAGTATTTTTGTGATTTCTAGATTTCGTGCTGTGATTTTGGTTGTGCTTTATATAATAGTAGTATCTGCAAGGGTTAATGTTGGGTGTCTGTGCTTAGCTAGAAAGCCTTTTACTGTGATTTCTTCTATTTGATCACTAACATATATTCATCAAAGTTGTATTCTGTGATCTTCATTTCAAACCCAACACCACACCATTCAACGTTAGAAAAATTGACAGAAGATTGTAAGGTGATGGCGAGTAAAGCCCAGATATCCAACCATACAACTCGAGTTCAAATGAAGTGGTCATGAACAGCAAAATTAACTTCTTTGCTCAACTTGATCATTGCACAAAGGAACTTAGAGACTGCTAGACATTTGTCTTTCACTATAGGAAGTATAGTTCGACTACTCGATGACATCTACTTTTTCAGACAATCAATTAACATGTGGAAAGAAGTATTTTATTACAATCAGATCATCAACCTATATTTGCAGATCTTAGCAGACAAGTTCATGTACAAGGAGCCTAAAGAAGTTCTGAATCCCAATAACAAGTAACCTGTGTAAGGAATGAGGACTATATGCAAACAACGTGCACAGGATTCACCATTTCGTTGATTGGCATTTAGCAGCTTTGCTACCATCATTGAGGTAAGACTGGAAAGTCCTAACAACTTCCTCATACGTTGGCCTCTTGTAGTCTACAGCCTGTCATTATTTAGGACGACAAGGTTCAAAGTTAGTGTTTTGACATACGTAAATATGTATGAAGTTTAAAACTGGTTATCCACTTCGGAATATACCTGCTCAATTACTTCTTCTGGTCTTGCCCACTTCCACTCTGAGAATTCTGCTTCTGCTTCACCAGTTGCTAAGTTGATTTCACTTTCAGCATTGGTAGATTGCATAAGAAACCTGTCAGACACATAAATTCCTTTTTTTATATGTTACAGTTAACTTCAATGTCTCCGGAAAAACTACTATTCGTTCATGAGAACAGAAATGTGTCATTTTGGCTGAAAACTAGACAAAGCTTATCGAGTGCAATTGAGCAAATGCTATTATATACTTCTTTCATCAACTGATGGGTGAATCCAAAACATAAACAAGTAAAAAAGCAGCATCAGGCGCTGATCTTTTAGCACAAGTACTTGCTATGGTGTGAAAGAATTTGATGCAAAATCTTCATTTTACAAAAGCAGAAGCAGGAAATCTAGATCCAATTGCAAGCTTCTGCTTTACCAGAACCAATACCTACGAGTAATTACACCATTAGCTCCCTACACTACTTAGATCCTTCACTTGTCTTGACATACTTATGTCCAATGAGTTTGACACGGGTGTGGGTACTTTCTGCAGTGCTTCTAAATTTAAAAACAGCAGAAAACTACATATACCCGTATTGGATATCTACACACACTTATCAAATACAAGTACCCACTTCCGGTTAGATGCAACATAGTTATCCCCCGGGAACACAGGAGTCAGGAAGTATTGGAGGAGGAGGAGTAGTAGTACAAATATCTTTTATCAGGGGAGGAGGAGTAGTACAAATATCTACGAAAATGCATGAGAACAAGCAAATAAAATGAGTGAAAAAAGTAGGATTGGATGGACATCTTAATTTTGGTGTCGAATAAAGAGTTTAACTCATATATTTTCTGATCCACCTATGTGATCTACTTTTATAAGGCTTAACCGATACATGGAAAAGGACTGGTGGCAGCAGCTTAAAACGTTGTTTCATAGGTGAAATATGAATAAGGCATCTTTTAAGTTTGATGATGCAAACATACAAGGTTCCTCCCAGGAAAAAGGTGTTTTATGGATAAACACAATATTTCTTGAAGATATATTTTGCCTTAAAAGAACAAAGCACAATTATATCAAGAAAACCATAGGATACCTACCATTTCTGTGCCTGTCCATGCCATTCTCCTCCCCAAAGACGGTTTACTTTGGCCTTTACGGCTGGTGGGAAGTCATACGTCAACCATTGTGGGACCTGACAATATGAAACAACCATTATAAATAAATGATCTGATCATTCGAGCTTTTGGACACCAAGGTTTCATGTTTCTTGCCGGATTAATACTTTGCGGTCAGAGGGGAATTAATTTTTAACATGACATAATCTAGACATATACATCTGACTAATGAAAACTTTTCACGTTAGACGGACCTCTGCAATTATTTCAGCTGATGTTATTCCAGTTTCCTCTCGCAATTCCCTAATGGCAGCAGATTTAGGGTCTTCTCCATCTTCAATGCCCCCCTATTCAAGTAAATTACCATTAGATAGCTAAACAGTACCAGCACAGTTAAGAATATTGAGTAAAAAAATGTACAAATCAGTGTTTTAGATTGCTAAAATATTTAGCATTTGGCAACTAGGTGTCACAACTTAGTTTTAACAAATACATGCAATTGATTTTCACCAAAGGATGAACCATAATACGATAATCTTGAATCTCCTGCTTTCATAATTAAATTTAATACACCGTATCCTTATATTACTAATCGAGGCTAGAATATAACTCTATTCCTACAAAAGCTGGTAGTGAGTCACTTTCTACAGAGAAGGTATTAATAACAATGTTACCTGTGGCATTTGCCATGCTCCGGGTACATTCAATCTGGAAGCCACAAAGACCTGCAATTCCATCATAACCAGATAAGACCCCAGATTTTACGTATTTATATTTAGTAAAGACCCCTTTTACAACATTTTTGTTGATCAAAATACAAGTGAAAGTAATTATCTAATTTATGATTACATTTATTGCATGTAAACAAAGACGGAAAAGGGGAAGTTGTAATTTGAATTTCTGATCAAGTGAAACAAAATGCATCCGATACTTGACACGGAACTGTTTAAGGAGAGAAAATCAGAAGTACATCCTACTGTTGCAAAGTCATTCCCTTCAAAACTTAAGTACTTTATAGGCGGAGATATATTGCATTTACTGCTATTTGGAATTAATAACTTTGTTTATGGAAGTTGGAACAGTAACAACAGCAATCAGAGAACTCGTTTTTTTCTGCTCTCCTTTATTGATTCTTTCATTTGAACTGTTCTATTCCCCATCTTTTCTCATTCCAGACTACATACAAGATTTAAACCACAATCCACTTCAGTCGAAAAACTTTCTAGCTCAACTTAGCATACTGTTCAGGTTCTTGCCCCTCTGTCACCTCCCACCAGCGTTAGTAATTGTAACTCTGTCCACCAAGCTAGGATAGAAAGGAAGAAATCACCTAACGTTTTTGACTATGCTGGGATTTGAGCTTGAAAACTCATGGTTCTCAACCCTACTCATTGACCACGAAGCCACACCCTTGGGTGTCATGTTCCTTTATTTTCTTCTTTATGTTTTTGGGCTTGTCTAAGTTTAGTCCTTTGTTTTCTAACTCGAGGGTCATCACTCTGTCAGCCGAAGGGCTAAAGTTGCTCTTGTCAAGGACGAAGCTACTAAGGGGCCAGGGGGTCATCCTAACCCTCTTCAACAGAAAATTACATTGTTTATACATGATTACAATTACTTTTTATGCATACATAATAGATGTTGAACACGACTTCTTTGTGTGTTTACTTCTTCATATTTTGAACACTCTTAATGAAAATTCTGACTTCGGTTAAATCTTGTTTGACAAATTAAAAGGGTAAAACTACCTAGTGCTACAACTCAAATACTAAAAATCAACAATTCGATAAAAGATATTACTAACATAAAGTAAAGTAAAAAATGCTCATTTTTAGCATCCCTAAATAGATTTTTCTTTTGTTTCTCATAAATATTAAAAAAAAGAAAAAGATTTCCCTAAATAAATACAGGTTAGATCATTAAGTACACTAACAAACATAAATATCTAAATCTCAATTTATTACCCTTTTTAGTACAAATATCAGTAATCATGTAATTTAATTTTACCAAACTCCAAAAAAAGTTGCTCAGATCCAAGCAGAGAATCCCAACACATCACATAAGAAAACCCACAATCAAACACCAGAAAAACAGAGTAAACATGGCTTTAAGCCTTCTATTTGTTAGTAAAATGAAAGAATTAGTTGAATAAACGAGAAAAGTATACCAAATCATCATGATTGATGAGACAAATTCCTACGTTGGGACGATAACCACAAGGGAGATTCTCCATTGATAAATATGTTTCTTCTGGGTTTGAGAAAGTAAAGTCAGAACTGAGAAGTTTCAGAGAGAGAAAGAGAAAAGATCACTATCAGAAATCAGAAATAGCAGCAATATATATGATAAAAGTCAAAACTTGTACTATTGCAACTTTTAAAAATAAAAGTGCTAAAAAGAGTTTAGTGGAAGGAATGAGGTGATGATGACGAACTTCGATTCGAGACTTCTAATTAAAAAAGAAAAGTGTTACTCACTAAAGATGATATGATAATAGAGTATTTCTCATTTATTATTACTAAGATCTTGAATTTGAGTTCTGAATATACAGTTATTTTTATTAGGAAGTGATTAACTCAATTTGTGACTTTTCATAACTAAATTCGAGTTTTGACATGTTATTTTATTATTAAAAATAGAATTTATTTTAATGCATAAATTAGATGAGATATGGTTGTTAAGAACAAACTAAATAAGAGTATTAAAAATTTAAGCTTTCTACTATACAAAAAATGTGTCAATTATTTTGGAAAGAAAAAATAATGTAGGTATAGTAGATCATTAATTCGCTTGAAATATGTTTGAACTGATTTGTATTATATCACATAAAATATGTATGTTTACTTATCTCATGTCAATGATATATGTCCCACGGGGTATGGACTCAACCCATGTTATATATGCTGGAATAAAGGAATTTAAAAGTAAGGTGGGAAATTAAAGAAACTAATATATATAATTAGTTTTTGGGAGAAAAAAATATATTAAATTGATAAATAAATATTATTCATTTGAATTTGACTTTATGTATGTAATTATAAAAATAAAAAGAAGAAGAAGGTGATAGTACAAAATATTGCCCCTGTTAAGAAAGAATACGAGTTTAAGAATAGCTTTCAAAATAAGATCTTCTCATATTATCTTATACGTCAATGTGGTTGTATAGCGTGTGAAATATTCAAACAAAATGTGTTAAAACTCCCATTTTCCCCTTTCTGGTACCAAATTTTTCCTTTTGATTTTTATTTTATTCTTTTCTAACTATTAGGAATTGAAATTATTTTTTCCTTTTCTTCTCTCTAAACCTCCTTTCAAAATCAACGCATGCAATATTTCATTGACTATTCATCCTTTTTTATTGTTTCATTTTAAATGACAAAAGGATAAATGACGATGAGTTAAGTACTATTTACTTGGATTATGATTGAGAAGATGAGTTAAATAAGAAAAGTAATTTATTTATTTATTTTGGAAAAAAAATAAAAAGATCCTCATAAGTCGTAACAAAAAGAAAGGGACAAAAACAGTAGAAAAAATAATTAGTGGGGAAAAAAGGTAGGTTGACTTTTTTTGGAGACTTTTGAGTGGAAAAAAGAATCTAATAATGGAAGTAGCATCATCTTCAGGTGGATTTGTCAATTTTTTAATTTTTTGGTTTTTTCCCTCGGAATTTCGTATCTGTATTGGAGTCTGATTATTTTAAATTTTTGCCACGTAGTAGGACCCTATCTAAGGAGAAGTGTTTTCTACTAAAACAAAACTTTGATAATCAAAATTCAAACATAAGACTTCTGGTTAAAAGAGAAACAATCATATCGTGACCCACATTCGTTGATGGTGATTTGTCAATATTTTATTTCATAAAGAAATGAATATAACCTTAATATCCACACCTTACTTTTTAGTTTTGACATTATGTAAGGAATCAATTAAAAAGCAACTTGTCATTATTATAATTAATATTATCTCCGTCTCATTTTATGTGGCAATATTTGACTGGACACTGAATTTAAGAAATAAATGAAGACTTTGAAATGTTTATCAAATTGCCTTTTTAAAAGTATACTCACTTTTCTCTCTTCTCATAAATATATTGGAGTACTATTTTTAAGATTAAGTGAGACCAACAAGGGTGAAAGAGGAATTGATCATTTAAATACTTACCATATAAGAAAATGTGATATTCTTTTTGGGACTGACCAAAAAGGAAATGGTGCCACATAAAATGGGACGGAGGGAGTAAATAGCATGTGGGATGAGTACAAGTACTTAATTCAATGCATAATTAGAGGGGTAAAAGTCCACTTATATAATCACTTTTTCCCCTTAGTTAATAATCTAATTTCAATTTATCCAAAAGTCAACTTAAATTGCTATTTCATCCTAAATTTGATAAGTCTTTTTCAATGGATGCTTTTACTATGTTGAAAAAGTGTTGCTATCATAAGATTAGTGTTATAATATAGGATTAATGTAATGACGGTTTTTAAAATTTATCATTAAATGACATTTAGATATTCAAATTATGACATGTTTCAATTGAACATATGAATGTACATAGTTAAGAGTTAATCACATAAAATATGACATCTCCTTTAATTATGTGTATTCGTCTCTATATATAAGTCGTAAAATTTGAGACATTTTCTAATTGAGATTGATACATATATAATTAAAAAAGATAAAATATTTTTTATTTTTTGTGTGGTAATTAACTTAACTATCTTATAGACTCTTGAGTACATATCAATCAAATTTCAAAATTTAAATTGAAACATTTCGTCACATGTTTAGATTCTCAATTGAAACCAACAATAGTTTGATTGTCTAAAAATATTTGCTGACAAATTTTAAAAAAATGACTATGTATTAAGCTTACAGTAAACCATTGCATTATTATATAAGCAAACAACACAAATTTCACTAATTTAGTATCTAATTATCTAAAATACATGTTAGCTAGATAATTTTGGATATCTACAGTATCATAACTCCTAAAAAAATAATTAAAGATTCATACTTATAATGGGAAGTCCGGTTCTTCCCATCCAAATTTGAATATATGTTATAAAATTTAAAAATCTTTTTAATGCTTAGAATATCTATAAAACTGTTGGGTATGTAGCAAGAGTTAATGGGAAATGGAGGGAAGATGGAAAAAGAGGAAAAGTCAAAGTTGGGAACTTGAAGAGTTGGGAACTTGAAAAGTCTTCTTATGCTTTAGTGAAAAGGCATTTCTCCCTCATCGGTGGAAGAAAGAAAAATAGAAGAGTTTAAATATAGAAACACTCCTATTAATTGTTAAAAGGGTTGGAAAGAGGGACCCCCTCGCGCCGTCGTCGTCGTCGGTCGGCTCGGCTTCGGCTTCGGCTTCGGCTTTGGAAAATGATCGAGAGATTATTTTTTGGACAAAGTTTATTTTAATTATTTATTTAATTAATTAAATTAAATAGCCAAAACGTTAATTAACCGAAACGTTTTCAATTATTCAGTTAATTGACCGACCCGACTC
>JAJOOO010029053.1:0-29067 GCA_029582685.1 Solanum piurae
TAACTAATACTTATTAAACTTATTTTAGCATGATTTAGTACTTTTAAATTATGATCATTTTCATTATGACTTGTTAATTTGCAATATTTGTTTTACACGATTTCATTATTATTATTTTTTTGTTGGATATTTTAGTGTCATTACTCATATCATATTTTGTGTTATTTTCTTAAGAAACACCTTAGATAGTTGTATTTTGGTAGGACTAAAGAAATATTTTAAGTACAAGTAAATTATATGTTTGTATGAATACTTTATCGGAAAAAACTGAAGGTTGAAAAACACTGAATTTTATTGGTTTGATTTGGTTTATAGATTTAAAAATCCGACACAAATGATTTGATTTGATAATTGAAAAACCCGAACCAACCCGATCATGTACACCCCTAGATAAGAGGAACTATTAAAATTTTGAAGTATACTTTTTTGTTGGTGAAATTAATTATAGGCAAGTTTAGAGCCAATAAGATGAAAACAGAAAAAAACAATACAAAAAAAGAAAATACTTTTTCTAATAAGAAGCATTGTTCATATTGTTAGATCTTCTTTTCTACTTTGCGACAAATAGGTCTACTAAGTGGGAAATATTTTTCGGCATACGACACAGAAATATAAATTTTAGTTTGGCATTAACTGATAATTAAATAATAAGAGCGAAGTTAGGTTGAATCGACGGAGTTCGTTTGAAATCCCTTTAATAGAAAATTTCACTGTTTATACATGATGAAAAATATTTTTTATGAAGGGCTTCATGTGTGTTTTACTTTTCAGATTTTGAACTGACTTAGGGGTCGTTTTGTAGAGTGTATTAACAAAAATAATGTATGCATTAAATTTGTTTATGAGTTCACCCTTATTCAGTAGACTTTTTCATGTTACACACTCTATTGTGTATTGAGGAGTGTATTACTAATACTATAGTAATGCAAAGTGATATTACCCCATGGATAAGCCGCCCGGAACACCTAAAATTTTTTTCTCAAAAAACTTTATGAGGACCTCCGTTATGAGTTGGGGAACCTTCAGGTATACTCACACCATTTTTTCAACACCCATATCCACATTTACAAGCCATTTTTTAAGAATCACCCAAATTCCCCAATTTTTCGTGTGTTATATCCCATGGATCTGGCGCCTGGAGCACCCAAATTTTTTTCTCAAACTTTTTTATGAGGACATCCGTAATGAGTTGGGGAATCTTCACGTATACTCACACCATTTTTAATGCTCATTTCCGCATTTACAAGCCATTTTTTAAGAATCGCCTAAATTTCTCGATTTTCGTGTGTATTAGCCCATGGATCTGGCGGCCGAAGCACCCAAAAAAAAATTCTCAAAAAACTTTATGAGGACCTCCGTAATGAGTTGGGGAACCTTCACGTATATTCACACCATTTTTTAACGTCCATTTCCGCATTTACAAGTCCATTATTAAGAATCACCCAAATTCCCCGATTTTCGTCTGTCCATGGTTTTGGCGCCCGGAGCACTCAAATTATTTTCTCAAACAAATTTATGAGGACCTCCGTAATGAGTTGGGGAACCTTCACGTATACTCACACCATATTTTAACGCCCATTTCCGCATTTACAAGTTCATTTTTAAGAATCGCCCTAATTTCCCAATTTTTCGTGTATATTAGCCAATGATCTAGCGCATGGAGCACCCAAAAATAAATTTCTCGAAAAACTTTATGAGGACCTCCGTAATGAGTTGGGGAACCTTCACTTATACTCGCACCATTTTCTAATCCCCATTTCTGCATTTATGAGCCTTTTTTTAAGAATTATCCAAATTCCCCAATTTTTCGTGTGTATTAGCCCATGAGCTAAAGCCCGGAGCTCCCAAAAAAAAATTCTCAAAAAACTTTATGATAACCTCCGTAATGAGTTGGGGAACCTTCACGTATACTCACACCATTTTTTAACGCCAATTTCCATATTTACAAATCCTTTATTAAGAATCACCTAAATTTCCCAATTTTTCGTGTGTATAAGCCCATGGTTCTGGCGCTCAGAGCACCCAAATTTTTTTTCTCAAAAAACTTAATGAGGACCTCCGTAATGAGTTGGGGAACCTCACGTATACTCACACCATTTATTTAACGCTCATTTCCGTATTTAAAAATCTTTTTTTAAGAATTGCCCAAATTCCCCAATTTTTGTGGGTATTGGCCTATGGATTTAGCACCACAATTTTTTTTCTCAAAAAACTTTATGAGGACCTCCTTAATGAGTTGGAAAACCTTCATATATACTCACACCATTTTTTTAACGTCCAATTCCGCATTTAAAAGCCCTTTTTTATGAATCGCTCAAATTCCTTAATTTTTCGTGTGTATTAGCCAATGGATCTGGTCCCAGGAGTACCGAAATTATTTTCTCAAAACACTTTATGAGGATCTCCATAATGAGTTGGGGAACCTTTATGTAAAATCATTCAAATTTTTTAAACGCCTATTTCTACATTTACAAGCTCTTTTTTAAGAATCGCCCAAATTTCCTGATTTTTTTTCATTTTATAAGAAACACTTAAATTTTTTCACATATTAACGTCATTTTCGCATTTACAAGCCTTTTTTTAAGAATCGCTTAAATTCCCCAATTTTCGTATGTCATAGATCTGATACGCGGAGCACTCAAATTTTTTTCTCAAAAAACTTTATGAAAACCTCCGTAAAGTGTTGGGGAACCTTCACATATACTAAAACCATTTCTTTAATGCCCATTTCCGCATTTACAAGTCCTTTTTAGAATCGCCTAAATTCCTCGATTTTCATGGGTATAAGCCCATGGATCTAGCGCCCGGAGCACCCACGTTTTGTTTCTTGAAAAACTTTATGAGGACCTTCATAATGAGTTGGTGAACCTTTACGTATACTCATACCATTTAATGTCCATTTTCGCAGTTACAAGACTTTTTTTAAGAATCACTGAAATTTCCTCTTTTTTCATGTGTATTTGCCTATGTACCTGGCGCTAGTAGCACCCATATTATTTTCCTCAAAAAGATTTATGAGGACCTCCGTAATGAGTTGGGGAACCTTCATGTATACTCACACTATTTTTTTAACATCTATTTCCGCATTTACAAGCCCTTTTTTAATATTCGCCCAAATTCTCCAATTTTTTGTGTGTATTAGCCCATGGATATGGCCCGGAGCACCAAAAATATTTTTCTCAAAAAACTTTATGAGGACCTCCGTAGTAAGTTAGGGAAAGTTTATGTATACTCGCACCATTTTTAACTTCCATTTCCGCATTTAAGAATCACCCAAATTCCCCAAATTTTGTGTGTATTAGCCTATTGATCTAGCGTTTGGAGCACCCAAAAAAATTTCTCAAAAAACTTTATGATCACCTCCGTAATAAGTTAGGGAAACTTTAAATAAACTCACACTATTTTTTAATGCCCATTTCCGCATTTACAAGGCATTTTTTAAGAATATCTCAAATTCCTAATTTTTTGTGTTTATTAGCCCATGGATCTGGCGTCCAGACCACTCAAAAAAAAAAATGTACAAAAAACTTTATGAGTATATCCGTAATGAGTTGGGGAACCTTCACATATACTCACACCATTTTTAACGCCCATTCCCGCATTTACAAGGTCTTTTTTAAGAATCACCCAAATTCTGTGTTTATTAGCTCATTGATCTACCGCTTGTATCACCCAAAATAATTATTCAAAAAACTTTATGAGGACCTCCGTAATGATTTGGGAAACTTTCACGTATACTCACACAATTTTTTAAGGCCCATTTTTGCATTTACAAGCCCTTTTTTAAGAATCGACCAATTTCTTGATTTTCGTGTGTATAAGTCCATGGATCTGGCGTCTAGAGAACCCAAAGGTATTTTTCTCAAAAAAAAATTATGAGGACCTTCTTAATGAGTTGAAAAACCTTCAATTATACTTACAAAAAAAATTAGCGCCCATTTCCGCATTTACAAACTTCTTTTATGAATCTTCCAAATTCCCTAATTTTTCGTATATATTAACCCATAGATCTGGCGAACGGAGCAGCTAAATTTTTTTTCTCAAAAAACTTTTTGAGGACCTCCATAATGAGTTGGAGAACTTTCACGTATACTAAAACTATTTTTTAATGCACATATCCGAATTTACAAGCCTTATTTTCAAAATCCCCCAAATTACCCTTTTATTCGTATGTATAAACCCATAAATCTAGCGCGCGAAACATCCAAAAAAAATTTCTCATGAAACTATATGAGGACCTCCGTATGAGTTGGGGGAACCTTCACCGATACTCACAACAGTTTTTTAACACCCATTTCCATATTTACAAACCTTTTTTTAAGAATCGCCTAAATTTCTCGATTTTTGTATGTATTAGCCGATGGATTTGGAGCTCGGAACACTCCAAATATTTTTGTCAAAAAACTTTATGACGACCTCCGTAATGAGTTAGGGAATCTTCACGTATATTCACGCCATTTTTTTAACGCCCATTTCCGCATTTCCAAACGCTTTTTTAAGAATCGCCAAAATTCTCCAATTTTTTGTGTGTATAAGCCCATGGATCTGGTGCCTAGAGCACCCAAAATGTTTTTCTCAAAAAAACATTATTAGGACCTCCATAATGAGTAAGGGAACCTTCACGTATACTCTTACCATTTTTTAACGCCCATTTCCGAATTTACAAGCCTTTTTTTAAGAACCGCCCAAATTCACCAATTTTTCGTATGTTTTAGCCCATGGATATGGCGCCTGGAGCACCAAAAAAATAATTTCAAAAAACTTTATAAGGACCTCTGTAATGAGTTGGGGAACCTTCATGTATACTCACACCATTTTTTAAACGCCCATTTCTGTAATTACAATCCCTTTTATAAGAATCGCCTTAATTCTCAATTTTTGTGTATATTATTAACCTATGAATCTAGCGCCTAGAGCACCCAAAAAAATTTTCTCAAAATAATTTATGAGGACCTTCGTAATGAGTAGGGGAACCTTCACGTATACTCACATCATTTTCTTAACGCCCATTTCCTAATTTACAAGCCCCTTTTTAAAAATTGTCCAAATTATCATTTTTCATTTGTATTAGCCCATGGATCTAGCGCCTGATTTTTCATGTGTATTTGCCCATGGATTTGGCGCCTAGAGCACCCAAAATGTATTTCTCAAAAAACATTATAAGGACCTCCGTAATGAGTTGGTGAACCTTTACATATACTCACACCATTTTTAACGCCCATTTCCGCATTTACAAGCCCTTTTTTAAGAATTGTCCAAATTACTATTTTTCGTTTGTATTAGCCCATGGATCTGCCGCAAAGTGCAACCAAATTCTTTTTCTCAAATTTTTTTGTGAGGACCTCCGTAATGATTTGAAGAACCTTTATGTATACTCACACCATTTTCTTAAAGCCAATTTCCATATTTATAAGTCCTTTTTTGAGAATCGCCCAAATTCCTGATTTTCTTGTGTATTACTAGCCCATGGATCTAGCGCCTCTAACACCTAATTGTTTTTTCTCAAAAAACATTATGAGGACCTCCGTAATGAGTTGGAGAATCTTCACGTATACTCACACCATTTTTAACACTCATTTCCGCATTTACAAACCTTCTTTTAATAATTCCCCAATTTTTCGTGTGTATTAGCTCATGGATCTGGTGCCCGAAGCACCCAATTCTTTTTGTCAAAAGTCTTTATGAGGACCTTTGTAATGAGTTAGGGAACCTTCACGTATACTTACACAATTTTTTAACGTCCATTTCCGATTAATAAGCCCTTTTTAAAGAATCGCCAAAATTCCCCTATTTTTCATGTGTAATATCTCATGGATCTGGTGAGACCTTTGCAATGAGTTAGGGAACTTCACGTATACTCACACCATTTTTTTAACTTCCATTTCCGTATTTACAAGCTCTTTTTTAAGAATCGCCAAATTCCCCAATTTTTCATTTGCATTAGCCCATGGACCTGACGCCTAAAGCATCAAAATTTCTTTTCTCAAAAAAACTTTATAAGGACCTCCATAATGAGTTGGGGAACCTTTATGTATACTTACACAATTTTTTTAAAGCCCATTTCCACATTTACAAGTCCATTTTTAAGAATCGCCGAAATTCCCCAATTTTCTTGTGTATTAGCCCATTAATTTGGCCCCTAGAGCACATAAAGAATTTTCTCATAACACTTAATGACGACCTCCGTAATGAGTTTGGGAACCTTCACGTATACTCCCAACATTTTTAACACCCATTTTCGTATTTACCAGCCCTTTTCAAAGAATCACTCAAATTTCCTGATTTTTCGTGTGTAGCCCATGGATCTGAAGCTCGGAGCACTCAATTTTTTTTTCTGATTTTTTTTTATGAGGAACTCCGTAATGGATTGGGGAACCTTCACATATACTCACACCCTTTTTAATGCCTATTTACGCATTTACAAGCCTTTTTTTTAAAATCGCCCAAATTTCCGAATTTTTCATGTGTATTATCCCATAGATATGGCACCCAGAGCAACCAAAATGTTTTTATGAAAAAACATTATTATGACCTTTATAATGAGTAAGGGAACCTTCACGTATAATCTTACCATATTTAACGCTCATATCCGCATTTACAAGCCTTTTTTAAAGAACCGCACAAATTCATCGATTTTTCGTATGTTTTAGCCCATGGATATGGCGCTTGGAGCACCAAATTTTTTTTTCTCAAAAAACTTTATGAGGACCTCCGTAATGAGTTGGGGAACCTTCATGTATACTCACACCATTTTTTAAACGCCCATTTCCGCAATTACAAGCTCTTTTATAAGAATCGCCTTAATTCTCAATTTTCGTGTGTATTAACCTATGAATCTAGTGCATGCATCACCTAAATTTTTTTTCTCAAAAACTTTTATGAGGACCTTCGTAATGAGTAGGGAAACCTTCACGTATACTCACAACATTTTCTTAACACCTATTTCCTGATTTACAAGTCCATTTTTAAGAATCGCCCAAATTCTCTGATTTTTCATGTGTATTAGCCCATTAATTTGGCGCCTAGAACACCCAAAATGTTTTTTCTAAAAAAACATTATAAGGACCTCCGTAATGAGTTGGTCAACCTTCACATATACTCACACCATTTTTAACACCAATTTCCGCATTTACAAGCCCCTTTTTAAGAATTGTCCAAATTACCATTTTTCGTTTGTATTAGCCCATGGATCTGGCGTCCAGTGTAACCAAATTTGTTTTGTCAAAAATCTTTGTGAGGACCTCCGTAATGATTTGAAGAATCTTTACA
Organism: Solanum piurae; assembly: GCA_029582685.1. NCBI lineage: Eukaryota > Viridiplantae > Streptophyta > Magnoliopsida > Solanales > Solanaceae > Solanum > Solanum piurae. Next base: position 7,270 of record JAJOOO010029053.1, read on the forward strand.
TATACTCACACCATTTTTTTAACGCCAATTTCCCTATTTACAATACCTCTTTTTAGAATCTCCCAAATTTCTGATTTTCTTGTGTATTACTAGCCCATGGATCTAGCGCCTCTAGCACCCAATTGTTTTTCCTTAAAAAACATTATGAGGACCTCTGTAATGAGTTGGAGAACCTTCAAGTATACTCACACCATTTTTAACGCTCATTTCTATATTTACAATCCCTTTTTTAAAAATTCCCGACTTTTCGTGTGTATTAGCTCATGGATATGGCGCCCGGAGCACCCAATTTTTTTTCTCAAAAGTCCTTATGAGGACCTTCGTAATGAGTTAGGGAATCTTCACGTATACTTACATAATTTTTTAACGTCCATTTCCGCATTAACAAGCCCTTTTTAAAGAATCTCCCAAATTCTCCTATTTTTCTTGTGTAATAGCCCACGGATCTGGTGAGAACCTTTGCAATGAGTTAGGAAACCTTCACGTCTACCCACACCATTTTTTTAACTTCCATTTCCGCATTTACAAGCCCTTTTTTTAAGAATCACCAAATTCCCCAATTTTTCATTTGTATAATATTAGCCCATGGACCTAGCGCCCAGAGAATTGAAATTTATTTTCTCAATAACTTTTGAGGACCTCCATATAGTGGTGTGTATTCGGTATTTTGGTTTGATTTTATTCTATTCGGTTTGAGTTTTTCGATTTTTGATTCTGAAGAAGTGTAACCCAATCCGAACCAAAATAAATTTTGTTTGGTTTGGTTTTTTTCTTTTTGGTTTGAGTTTTTTCGGTTCGGTTAATCGATTATGTCAATAATTAGAAATATAACAAATTTATATTTACAATTTGAAATAAATAAATAATATATATATATATATATATATATATATAATTGAATTTCTTAAATATACTTTTTAATATAAATCACAAGTAAAACGTAAAACACAATACTTAAAAGTATATCAATTATAGATGTCAAATCATAAAAAAATAAACTAAATCATAATGAAAATAACTAAAAGGGGACAAAAGTGGTTAACTCCAACTTAATTCTAAACATTATATATATATATATATATATATATATAATTCGGTTTTTTTGGTTTTTTGGTTTTCATTTTTCTAAATCCGAAATCAAACCAAAAAAACAAACAAAGTAAATTATTAATCCAAACCAAACCAAAAATCCAAAAAACCAATCCAAATTAGAATTCGGTTTGATTTGATTTGGTTTTCTGGTTTAATCCAAATAGTGCACACCCCTACCTCCATAATAAGTTGGGAAAAGTTCACGTATACTCACACCATTTTTTAACGCAAATTTTCCTATTTACAAGACCGTTTTAAAGAATCGCCAAATTTCTCTATTTTTTGTGTGTATTAGCCCATTAATCTGGCGCCCAGAGCACCTAAAGTTTTTTCTCAAAACACTTTATGAGGACCTCCGTAATGAGATGGGGAACCTTCACGTATACTCCCACTATTTTTAACATCCATTTCCGCATGTACAAGCCTTTTTTAAAGAATCACTCAAATTTCCCGATATTTCGTGTGTAGCCCATGGATCTGAAGCCCAGAGCACTCAATTTTTTTCTCTCAAAAATCTTTGTGAGGACCTCTGTAATGGATTGGGCAACCTTCACATATACTCACACCCTTTTTTAACTCCCATTTCTGCATTTACAAGCCTTTTTTTAGAATCACCCAAATTTCCCAATTTTCATGTGTATTATCCCATAGATCTGTCACCCGGAGCACCCAAATTTTTTTTCTCAAAAACCATCATTACAACCTCCATAATGAGTAAGGGAACCTTCATGTATACTCTTACCATTTTTTAACGTCAATTTCTGCATTTACAAGCCTTTTTTAAGAACCATCCAAATTAACCGATTTTTCGTATGTTTTTGCCCATGGATATGGCGCCTGTAGCACCAATTTTTTTTTCTCAAAAAACTTTATGAGGACCTCCGTAATGAGTTGGGAAACCTTCATGTATACTCACACCATTTTTTTAAATGCCCATTTCTACAATTACAAACCCTTTTATAAGAATCGCCTTAATTCTCAATTTTCGTGTGTTTTAACCTATGGATCTAGCGCCTAGAGCACCCAATTTTTTTTTCTCAAAAACTTTTATGAGGACCTTTTTAATGAGTAGTGGAACATTCACGTATACTCACACCATTTTCTTAACGCCTATTTCCTGATTTACAAGTCTATTTTTTAAGTATCGCCCAAATTACCTAATTTTTCATGTGGATTTGGCGCCTAGAGCACCCAAAATGTTTTTCTCAAAAAATATTATAATGACCTCCGTAATGAGTTGGTTAACCTTCACATATACTCACACCATTTTTAACGCCCATTTCCGCATTTACAAGCCCCTTTTTAAAAATTGTCCGAATTACTATTTTTCGTTTGTATTAGCCTATGGATATGGTGCCCAGTGCAAACAATTTTTTTTTTCTCAAAAATCTTTGTGAGGACGTCCGTAATGATTTGAAGAACCTTTATTTATACTCACACAATTTTTTTATCGCCAATTTTCATATTTACAAGCTCTTTTTTTATAATCGCCCAAATTCCTGATTTTCTTGTGTATTACTAGACCATGGATCTAGAGACTCTAGCACCTAATTTTTTTCCTCAAAAAACATTATGAGGACCTCCATAATGATTTGGACAACCTTAACGTATATCACACCATTTTTAACGCCCATTTACGCATTTACAAGCCCTTTTTTAAGAATTCCCCAATTTTTCGTGTGTATTAGTTCATGGATCTAGCGCCCGGAGCATCCAATTTTTTTCTCTCAAAAGTCTTTATGAGGACCTTAGAAATGAGTTAGGGAACCTTCACGTATACTTACACAATTTTTTAACGTCCATTTTCGCATTAACAAGCACTTTTAAAGAATCGCCCAAATTCCCCTATTTTTCGTGTGTAATAGCCCATGGATCTGGTGAGAACCTTTGCAATGAGTTAGGGAACCTGCACGTATACTTACACCATTTTTTTAACTTCCATTTCCGCATTTACAAGCTTTTTTTTAAGAATCGTCAAATTCCTCAATTTTTCGTTTGTATTAGCCAATTGACCTGGCGCCCAGAGCATCAAAATTTATTTTCTCATAAAAACTTTATGAGGACCTCCATAATGAGTAGGGTAGCCTTTGTGTATACTTACATCATTTTTTTAAAGCCCATTTCCATATATAAAAATCCTTTTTTTAGAATCGCCCAAATTCCCCAAATTTCTTGTGTGTTAGCCCATTGATCTGGCGCCCGGAGTACTCAAAAAAGATTTCTCAATAAATTTATGAGGGCCTCCAGTATTAGTTTGGAAAACTTCACGTATACTCACACCATTTTTAACGCCAATTTTCTTATTTACCAACTCATTTTAAAGAATCGCCAAATTCCTCTATTTTTCGTGTGTAATAGCCAATTAATCTGGCGCCCAGAGCACCTAAAGTTTTTTTCAAAACACTTTAGGAGGACCTCCGTAATGAGTTGGAGAACCTTCACGTATACTCCCAACATTTTTAACACCCATTTCCGCATTTACAAGCTCTTTTTAAAGAATCACTCAAATTTCTCGATATTTCGTGTGTAGCCCATGGATCTGAAGCCCGGAGCACTCAATTTTTTTCCCTTAAAAATCTTTATGAGGACCTCCGTAATGGATTGGGGAACCTTCACATATACTAACACCCTTTTGTAACGCCCATTTCTGCATTTACACGCCTTTTTTTAGAATCGCCCAAATTTCCCAATTTTTCATGTGTATTATCCCATAGACCTGGCACCCGAAGCTCCCAATTTTTTTCTCAAAAAATATTATTAGGACCTCCATAATGAGTAAGGGAACCTTCACGTATACTCTTACAATTTTTAACGCATATTTCCGCATTTACAAGCCTTTTTAAAAAAGCCGCCCAAATACACCGATTTTTTGTATGTTTTAGCCCATGGATATGGCGCATGGAGCACCAAATTTTTTTTCTCAAAAATCATTATGAGGACCTCCGTAATGATTTGGGGAACCTTCAAGTATACTCACACCATTTTTTAAACGCCCATTTCCGCAATTACAAGCCCTTTTATAAGAATCGCCTTAATTCTCAATTTTCGTGTGTAATTAACCTATGGATCTAGCGCATGGAGCACCGAAACTTTTTTTTCTCAAAAACTTTTAGGAGGACCTTCGTAATAAGTAGGGGAACCTTCATGTATACTCACACCATTTTCTTAACGCCCATTTCCTGAATTACAAGTCCATTTTTTAAGAATCGTCCAAATTCCATGATTTTTCATGTGTATTAGCCCATGGATTTGGCGCCTAGAGCACCTAAAATATTTTTCTCAAAATATATTATAAGGACCTCTGTAATGAGTTGGTGCACCTTCACATATACTTAAACCATTTTTAACGCTCATTTCCGCATTTACAAGCCCCTTTTTAAGAATTGCCCAAATTACCATTTTTCGTTTGTATAAGCCCATGGATCTTGTCCCCAGTGCAACCAATATTTTTTCTCAAAAACTTTGTGAGGACCTCCGTAATTATTTGAAGAATCTTCACATATACTCACACCATTTTTTTAACGCCAATTTCCATATTTACAATCTCTTTTTTAAGAATCGCCCAAATTCCTGATTTTCTTGTGTATTACTAGCCCATGGATCTAGTGTCTCTAGCACCCAATTGTTTTTTCTCAAAAAATATTATAAGGACCTCCGTAATGAGTTGGAGAACCTTCAAGTATACTCACACCATTTTTAACGCACATTTCCGCATTTACAAACCCTTTTTTAAGAATCCCCCAAATTTCCCAATTTTACGTATGTATTAGCTCATGGATCTAGCGCCCGGAGCACTCAATTGTTTCTCCCAAAAGTCTTAATGAGGACCTTCGTAATGAATTAGGGAACCTTCACATATACTTACACAATTTTTTAACGTCCATTTCCACATTAACAAGCCCTTTTTAAAGAATCATCCAAATTCTTCTATTTTTCGTGTGTAATAGCCTATGGATCTGGTGAGAACCTTTGCAATGAGTTAGGAAACATTCACGTATACTCATATCATTTTTTTAACTTCCATTTCCGCATTTACAAGCCTTTTTTTAAGAATCACCAAATTCCCCAATTTTTCGTTTGTATAGCTCATGGTCCTGGCGCCCAGAGAATCAAAATTTATTTTCTCATAAAAACTTTATGAGGAGCTCCATAATGAGTTGAGAACCTTTATGTATACTTACACAATTTTTAAAGCCCATTTCTACATTTACAAGCCCTTTTTTAAGAATCGCCCAAATTCTCCAATTTTTTTGTGTATTAGCCCATTGATCTGGCGCCCGGAGCACTCAAATTGTTTTTCTCAATAACTTTATGAGGACCTCCATAATAAGTAAGGAAAACTTCACGTATACTCACACCATTTTTTTAATGCCAATTTTCATATTTACATGCCCATTTTAAAGAATCGTCAAATTTCTCTATTTTTTGTGTGTATTAGCCCATTAATCTGGCGCCCAGAACACCTAAAGTTTTTTCTCAAAACACTTTATGAGGACTTCCATAATGAGTTGGGGAACCTTCACGTATATTCCCACCATTTTTAACACTCATTTATGGATTTACAAGCCCTTTTGAAAGAATCACCCAAATTTCCCAATATTTCGTGTGTAGCCCATGGATCTGAAGCCCAGAGCACTCAAATTTTTTTCTCAAAAATCTTTATGAGGACATCCGTAATGGATTGAGGAACCTTCACATATACTCACATCCTTTTTAACGCCCATTTCCGCATTTACAAGTCTTTTTTTAGAATCACCGAAATTTCCCAATTTTTCATGTGTATTATCCCATAGATATGGCACCCGGAGCACCCAAATATTTTTCTCAAAAATCATTATTAGGACCTCCATAATGAGTAAGGGAACCTTCACGTATACTCTTACCATTTTTTAAGAATTGCCCAAATTCCCCAATTTTCTTGTGTATTAGCATATTGATCTGGCGCCCGGAGCACTCAAAAAAAAATTCTCAAAAACTTTATGAGGACCTCCATAATAAGTTAGGAAAATTCACGTATAGTCACACTATTTTTTAACGTCAATATTTGCATTTACAAGCCCATTTTTAAGAATCGCCAAATTCCTCTATTTTTTGTGTGTATTAGCCCATTAATCTAGAGCCCAGAACACCTAAAGTTTTTTCTCAAAACACTTAATGAGGACCTTCATAATGAGATGGGGAACCTTCACGTATACTCCAACCATTTTTAACACACATTTCCGCATTTACAATCTATTTTTAAAGAATCACCCAATTTTTTTAATATTTCATTCATAGCCCATGGATATTGCGCCTGGAACACCCAAATATTTTTTCTCAAAAATATTTATGAGGACCTCCGTAATGAGTTGGAGAACCTTCACGTATACTCACACCATTTTTTAAATGCCCATTTCCGCAATTACAAGCTCTTTTATAAGAATCGCCTTAATTCTCAATTTTCGTGTGTATTAACCTATGGATCTAGCGCCTGGAGCACCCAAATTTATTTTTCTCAAAATATTTTATGAGGACCTTCGTAATGAGGAGTGGAACCTTTGTGTATACTAACACCATTTTCTTAATGCCCATTTACTGATTTACAAGTCCATTTTTAAGAATCCCCCAAATTTCCTTATTTTTCATGTGTATTAGCCCATGGATTTGGCGCTACCCAAAATGTTTTTCTCAAAATATATTATAAGGACCTCCGTAATGAGTTGGTGAACCTTCACATATACTCACACCATTTTTAACGCCTATTTCCGTATTTACAAGCCTTTTTTTAAGAATAGTCCAAATTACCATTTTTTGTTTGTATTAGCCCATGGATCTGGCGCACAGTGCAACCAAATTTGTTTTTCTCAAAAATCTTTTTGAGGACCTCTGTAATTATTTGAAGAACCTTTATGTATACTCACACCATTTTTTAACGCCAATTTCCATATTAACAAGCCCTTTTTTGAGAATCGCCCTAATTCCTGATTTTCTTGTGTATTACTAGCCCATGGATCTAGCGCCTCTAGCACCCAATTTTTTTTCTCAAAAAACATTATGAGGACCTCCGTAATGTGTTGGAGAACCTGCACGTATACTCACTCCATTTTTAACGCCCATTTCCGCATTTACAAGACTTTTTTTAAGAATCCCCCAAATTCTCCAATTTTGTGTGTGTATTAGCTCGTGGATCTGGCGCCCGGAGTGGAGCACCCATTTTTTTTTCTCAAAAGCCTTTATGAGGACCTTCGTAATGAGTTATAGAACCTCCATGTATACTTACACAATTTTTTAACGTCCATTTTCGCATTAACAAGCCCTTTTTAAAGAATCGCTAAAATTCCCCTATTTTCGTGTGTAATATAGCCCATGGATCTGGTGAGAACCTTTGCAATGAGTTAGGAAACCTTCATGTATACTCACACCATTTTTTTAACTTCCATTTCTGCATTTACAATCCTTTTTTTAAGAATCTCCAAATTTCCCGATATTTTGTGTGTAGCCCATGGATCTGAAGCCCGGGGCACTCAATTTTTTTTCTCAAATATCTTTATGATGACCTCTGTAATGGATTGGGGAACCTTCACATATATTCACACCCATTTTTAACGCTCATTTCCACATTTACAAGCATTTTTTTAGAATCGCCCAACTTTTCCAATTTTTCATGTGTATAATCCAATAGATATGGCACCCGGAGTACCCAATTTTTTTTTTCTCAAAAAATATTATTAGGACCTCCATAATGAAAATAAGGGAACCTTCACGTATACTCTTATCATTTTTTAACGCTCATTTCCGCATTTACATGCCTTTTTAAAAAAACCGCCCAAATTCACCGATTTTACTTATGTTAAAGCCCATGGATATGACGCCTGGAGCACCAAATTTTTTTCCTCAAAAAACTTTATGAGGACCTCCGTAATTAGTTGGGGAACCTTCACGCATACTCACACCATTTTTTAAACGCTAATTTCCACAATTACAAGCCATTTTATAAGAATCGCCTTAATTCTCAATTTCCGTGTGTATTAACCTATGGATCTAGCGCCTGGAGCACCCAAATTTATTTTTCTCAAAAAAATTTATGAGGACCTTCGTAATGAGTAGGGGAATCTTCACGTTTACTCACACCATTTTCTTAACGCCCATTTCCTGATTTACAAGTCCATTTTTTAAGTATTGCCCAAATTCCTTGATTTTTCATGTGTATTAGCCCATGAATTTGGCGCCTAGAGCACCCAAACTATTTTTCTCAAAAATCATTATAAGGGCCTCCGTAATGAGTTGGTTAACCTTCATATATATTCACACCATTTTTAACGCCCATTTCAGCATCTACATGCCCTTTTTTAAGAATCCCACAAATTCCCTAATTTTTCTTCTGTATTAGCAAAGGATCTGGTGCCCGGAGCACCCTATTTGTTTTCTCAAAAGTCTTTATGAGGACCTTCGTAATGATTTGAAGAACCTTTATGTATACTCACACAATTTTTTTAATGCCAATATCCATATTTACATGCTCTTTTTTAGAATCACCCAAATTGCTGATTTTCTTGTGTATTACTAGCCCATGGATCTAGTGCCTCTAGCACCCAATTGTTTTTTCTCAAAAAACATTATGAGGACCTCCATAATGAGTTGGAGAACCTTCACGTATACTGACACCATTTTTAACGCCCATTTTCACATTTACAAGCCCTTTTTTAAGAATCCCACAAATTTTCTGATTTTTCGTGTGTATTAGCAAATGGATCTGGCGCCCGGAGCACCCAATTTTTTTTCTCAAGTCTTTATGAGGACCTTTGTAATGAGTTATGGAACCTTCACGTATACTTACACAATTTTTTAACGTCCATTTCCGCATTAACAAGCCCTTTTTAAATAATCACCTATATTTCCCTATTTTTCGTGTGTAATAGCCCATGGATCTGTTGAAAACCTTTGCAATGCGTTAGGGAACCTTCACGTATACTCACACCATTTTTTTAACTTCTATTTCCGCATTTACAAGCCCTTTTTTAAGAATCGCCAACTTACCCAATATTTCGTTTGCATTAGCCCATGGACCTGACACCCAGAGCATCGAAATTTATTTTCTCAAAAAAACTTTATGAGGACCTCCGTAATGAGTTCCGGAACCTTTATGTATACTTACACAAATTTTTTAAAGCGCATTTCCACATTTACAAGCCATTTTTTAAGAATCGCCCAAATTCCCCAATTTTCTTGTGTATTAGCCCATTGATCTAGCACCCGGAGCACTCAAAAACAATTTCTCAAAAACTTTATGAGGACCTCCATAATAAGTTGAGAAAACTTCACGTATACTCACACCATTTTTTAACGCCAATTTTCACATTTTCAAAAAACATTATTAAGACCTCCATAATGAGTAAGGGAACCTTCACGTATACTCTTACCATTTCTTAACGCCCAAATTCATCGATTTTTCGTATATTTTAGCCCATGGATATGGCGCCTGGAGCACTAAAAATTTTTTCTCAAAAAACTTTATGAGCACCTCCGTAATGAGTTGGAAAACCTTCACGTATACTCACACCATTTTGTAAACGCCAATTTCCGCAATTACAAGCCCTTTTATAAGAATCGCCTTAATTCTCAATTTTCGTGTGTATTAACTTATGGATCTAGCGCCTAGAGCACCTAAAAAATATTTTCTCAAAATATTTTATGAGGACCTTCGTAATGAGGAGTGGAAACTTCGTGTATACTAACACCATTTTCTTAACGCCCATTTCCTGATTTACAAGTCCAATTTTTAAGAACCCCCTAAATTCCCTGATTTTTCATGTGTATTAGCCCATGGATTTGGCACCTAGAGCACCCAAAATGTTTTTCTCAAAAAATATTATAAGGACCTCCGTAATGAGTTGGTGAACCTTTACATATACTAACACCATTTTTAACACCCATTTTCGCATTTACAAGTCCTTTTTTAAGAATCCTCCAAATTACCATTTTTCGTTTGTATTAGCATATGCATCTGGCGCCCAGTGCAACCAATTTTTTTTTTTTATCAAAAATCTTTGTGAGGACCTCCTTAATGATTTGGAGAACATTTATGTATACTCACACCATTTTTTTAACGCCAATTTCCATATTTACAAGCCCTTTTTTAGAATCGCCCAAATTCCTGATTTTTTGTGTATTACTAGCCCATGGATCTAGTGCCTCTAGCACCCAATTGTTTTTTCTCAAAAAACATTATGAGGACCTCCGTAATGAGTTGGAGAACTTTCACATATACTCACACCATTTTTAAAGCCCATTTCCCTATTTACAAGCCCTTGTTTAAGAATCCCCCAAATTTCCTGATTTTTTATGTGTATTAGCTCATGGATCTGGCGCCCGAAACACCCAATTATTTTTTCTCAAAAGTCTTTATGAGGACCATCGTAATGAGTTAGAAAACCTTCACGTATACTTGCGCAATTTTTAACGTCCATTTCTGCATTTACAAGCCCTTTAAAGAATCGCCCAAATTTCCTTTATTTTCGTTTGTAATAGCCCATGGATCTAGTGAGAACCTTTGCAATGAGTTAGGAAATCTTCACGTATACTCACACCATTTTTTTAACATCCAAATCTGCATTTACAAGCCCTTTTTTAAGAATCACCAAATTCCTCAATTTTTCGTTTGTATTAGATCATGGACTTGTCGCCTAGTGCATCGAAATTTATTTTCTCAAAAAAACTTTATGAGGACCTCCATAATGAGTTGGGGAACCTTTATGTATACTTACACAATTTTTTTAAAGCCCATTTCCACATTTATAAGCCCTTTTTTATGAATCGCCCAATTTCCTCAATTTTCTTGTGTATTAGACCATTGATCTTGCGCCCGGAGCACTAAAAAAAATCTCAAAAACTTTATGAGGACCTCCATAATAAGTTGGGAAAACTTCACGTATACTCACATAATTTTTTTATGCCAATTTTCGCATTTACAATCCCGTTTTTAAGAATCGTCAAATTCCTCTATTTTTCGCGTGTTAATGCCCATTAATCTGGCGCCCAGAGCACCTAAATTTTTTTCTCAAAACACTTTATAAGGACCTTTGAAATGAGTTAGGGAACCTTCACGTATACTCCCACCATTTCTAACACCTATTTCCGCATTTACAAGCCCTTTTCAAAGAATCACCCAAATTTTCCGATATTTCATGTGTAGCCCATGAATCTGATGCTCGAAGCACTCAATTTTTTTTTCTCAAAAACCTTTATGAGGACCTCCGTAATGGATTGGGGAACTTTCATGTATACTCACACCCTTTTTTAACACCTATTTATGCATTTACAAATCTTTTTTTAGAATCGCCTAAATTTCCCAAATTTTTATGTGTATTAACCCATAGATCTGGCACCCGGAGCACCTAAAATGTTTTTCTCAAAAAACATTATTAGGACTTCCATAATGAGTAAGGGAACCTTCACGTATACTCTAACCATTTTTAACGCACATTTCCGCATTTACAAGCAATTTTTTTTAAAATCACCCAAATTTTCCAATTTTCTTGTGTATTAGCCCATGGATTTGGCGCCCGAAGTACCCAAAAATATATTCTCAAAAAACTTTATGAGGACCTCCATAATGAGTTGGAAAACTTCAGATATATACTCATACCATTTTTTTAACTCTCATTTCCACATTTACAACCCTTATTTTTAATATCCCCCAAATTTCCCGATTTTTCATGTATATTAGCCCATTGATCTGGCGCCCGCAACAACTAAATTTTTTTTCTTAAAAAACTTTATGAAAGCCTTTGAATGAGTTGGGGAGCCTTCACTTATATTCACACTATTTCATTAAGTCCATTTCCGCATTTACAATCCCTTTTAAAAAAATCACCCAATTTCCTTGATTTTTCATGTGTATTAGCCCATTTATCTGGGGCCTGGAGCACCCAATTTTTTTTTCTTCTCAATAAACTTTATGAGGCCTTCTATAATGAGTTGGGAACATCACATATACTCACACCATTTTTAACTCTCATTTTTGCTTTTACAAGCCCTTTTTAAAAAACCGCCCAAATTCTTTGATTTTTTGTGTGTTAATGATCATGGATCTGGCACCTGGAGCATACAATTTTTTTTTTCTCAAAAACATTATGATAACCTCCGTAATGAGTTAGGAACCTTCACGTATACTCACACCATTTATAACGCCCATTTAAATATTTACAAGCCATTTTTTAATAATCGCTCAAATTTCTCAATTTTTCCTGTCTTGCCCATGGATATGGCGCCCGTAGCATCACAATTTTTTTCTCAATTTTTTTATGAGGACCTCTGTAATGATTTGGTTAAGCTTCACGTATACTCACACCATTTTTTAATGCCATTTTCAAATTTATAAGTCATTTTTTAAGAATCGCCCAAATTCCTCGATTTTCATGTGTATTAGCCCATTGATCTAAAGCCCAGAGGATCCAATTTTTTTCTCAAAACACTTATGAGGACCTCCGTAATGAGTTGGGGAACCTTCACGTATACTCACACCAATTCTTAAACGCCTATTTCCGCATTTACAGGCACCCAATTTTTTTTCTCAAAAATCTTTATCAGGACCTCCTTAATGAGTTGGGGAACCTTCACGTATACTCACACCATTTTTAATGCCCATATCCGCATTTACAACCCCTTTTCTAAGAATCGCCCAAATTTCCTAATTTTTCGTGTGTATTAACCCATGGATATAGGGCCCAGAGCACCCAATTTGTTTTCTAAAAAACTTTATAAGGACCTTTATAATGAGTTGGTGAACCTTCACGTGTACTCACACTATTTTTTTAATGCCTATTTCTGCATTTACAAGCCTTATTTTAATAATCTCCCAAATTCCTCGATTTTCTTGTGTTTTAGCCTATGGATTTGCCGATCGGAGCACCCAAAATTGTTTTCTCAAAAAACTTTATGAGGACTTCTGTAGTGAGTTGAGGAACCTTCATGTATACTCACATAATTTTTGTAACGCTCATTTCCGTATTTACAAGCCCTTTTTTAAGAATTGCCAAAATTTCCTAATTTTTCGTTTGTATTATCCCATGGATCTAGCACTCGGAGCACCCAAAACTCTTTTCTCAAAAAATTTTATAAGGACCTTCGTAATGATTTGGGTAACCTTCACGTATACTCACGCCATTTTTTTAATGCCTATTTTCGCATTTACAAGTCTTTTTTTAAGAATCACCCAAATTCCTCAATTTTAATGTGCATTAGCCTAGGGATCTGACGATCGGATCACCCAAATTTTTTTTCTAAAGAACTTTATGAGGACCTCCGTAATGAGTTGGGGAACCTTCATTTATACTCACACCATTTTTAACGCCCAATTCCAAATTTACAAGTCCTATTTTAAGAATCGCCCAAATTCTTTGATTTTCGTATGTATTAGCCCATGGATCTGGCGATCGGATCACCTAAATTATTTTTCTCAAAAAACTTTATGAGGACCTCCGTAATGAGTTGGGGAACCATCATGTATACTCACACCATATTTTTAACGTCCATTTACGCAGTTACAAGCCTCTTTTAAGAATCACCCAAATTCTCCAATTTTCGTGTGTATTAGCTCATGGATCTGGTGCTCGGAGCACCCCAAATTGGTTTCTCAAAAATCTATATGAGGACCTTTTTAATGAGTTCGGGAACCTTCACCTATAATCATTCCATTTTTTTAATGCTTTTTCCGCATTTAGAAGCCCTTTTTTAAGAATCGCCCAAATTCCCAGATTTTTCGTCTGTATTAAACCATAGATCTGGCGCTCGAAGGACCCAAAATATTTTTCTCAAAATTTTTTAGGAGGACCTCCATAATGAGTTGGGGAACCTTCATGTATACTCACACCATATTTTTAGCGCCCATTTCATCATTTACAAGCCTTTTTTAAAAATTGCCCCAATTCTCCAATTTTCGTGTGTTAATATTAGCTCATTGATCTGGCGCCGAAAGCACCCACATTTTTTTTCTTGAAAAACTTTATGAGGACCCTCTTAATGAGTTGGTGAACCCTCACGTACACTCACACTATTTGTTTAATATCTATTTCCATATTTACAAGTCCTTTTTTAAGAATCATCGAAATTTCCTAATTTTTCGTGTGTATTCGCCCATGTATCTTGCACAAGTAGTACCCATATTATTTTTCTCAAAAAACTTTATGAAGATCTCCGTAATGATTTAGGGAACCTTCACGTAAACTCACACCATTTTTTTAACACCATTTCCGCATTTACAAGTCTTTTTTTAAGAATCGCTCAAATTTCCTAATTTTTCATGTGTATTAGCCCATAGATCTAGCGCTTGGAGCATCTAAATTTTGTTTCTTTAAAAACTTTATGAGGACCTTCGTAATGAGTTGGGGAACCTTCACGTATACTCACACCATTTATTTAACACATATTTTCTCATTTAGAAGCCTTTTTTTAAGATTCTCCCAAATTCTCGATTTTTGTGTGTATATATATTAGCCCATGGATCTGGTGCATGGAGCACCCAAAGGTTTTTCTCTAAAAAAACTATATGAGTACCTCTGTAATGAGTTGGGTAACCTTCACATATACTTACACCATTTTTTTAACGCCCATTTCCACATTTACAAGTCTTTTTTAAAAAAATCGCCCAAATTCCCCTATTTTTCGTGTGTCATATCCCATTGACCTGACCCGAAACACCCAAAATGCTTTCTCAAAAAAATTATGAAGACCTTCGTATTGAGGTAGGAAACCATTTTTAATCTCATTTCCGCATTTACAAGCCATTTGTTTAAGAATCTCCAAAATTCCTCAATTTTCGTGTATATTAGCCAATTGATCTAGCATCCGGAGAACCAAAATTATTTTTCTAAAACAACTTTATGAGCACCTCCATAATGAGTTGGGGAAACTTCACATATTCTCACACCATTTTTTAAATTCCCAATTCTGCATTTACAAGCCCTTTTTTAAGAATCGCCCAAATTTCTTGATGGCCTCCGGAGCACTCAACAAATTTTCCTGAAAAAGACTTTATGAGGACCTCCGTAATGAGTTGAGGACCTTCACATATACTCACACCATTTTTTTAATGCTCATTTCCACATTACCAGCCTTTTTTTAAGAATCGCCCAAATTCCCAATTTTTCATGTTTATTAGCCTATTGATCAAGCGCACGTAGCACCCAAAACAAATTCTCAAAAAAGTTTATGAGGACCTACATAATTATTTGGGGAACCTTCACGTATACTCACACAATTTTTTCAACGCCCATTTTTCGCATTTACAAGCCTTTTTTTAAGAATCACCCAATTTCTCAATTTTCGTGTGTATTAGCACATTGATCTGGCGTCAGAGCATCAAAAAGTATTTTCTCAAAATAATTTATGAGGACCTTTGTAATGAATTAGGGAATCTTCACGTATACTCACACCATATTTTTAATCATTTACGCATTTACAAGTCTTTTTAAGAAAATTGCCCAAATTCCATGATTTTCGTGTGTTATAGCCCATGGATCTGGCACTCAGAGCATCCAAAAAAAATTTCTTTAAAAACTTTATGAGAATCTTCGTAATGAGTTGGGGAACCTTCACGTATACTCACGCCATATTTTTAACTCTCATTTTTGCATTTACAAGCTCTTTTTTAGAATCTCCCAAATTCCCTGATTTTTGTGTGTATAATATAGCCGATGGATCTGGCGCCCAGAGGACCCAAAAAGTTTTTCTCTAAAAACATTATGAGAACCTTCGTAATGAGTTTAGGAACTTTCATGTATACTCACACCATTTTTTTAATGCCTATTTCCGCATTTACATGTCCATTTTTAAGGATCGCCCAATTTCCCAATTTTTGTGTGTATTAGCCCATGGATCTGGCGTTCGGAGCACCTAAAAGTATTTCCTCAAAATAATTTATGAAGACATTTGTAATGAGTTAGGGAACCTTCGCGTATACTCACACCATATTTTTAACACCCATTTCCATATTTACAAGCCCTATTTTAAGAATCGCCCAAACTCTCCGATTTTCGTGTATCTAAGACCATGGATATAACGCCAGGAGCACCCAATTTTTTTTCTAAATAAACTTTATGAGGACCTCCTTAATGAGTTGGAAAACCTTCACGTATACTCACACCATTTTTTAAGGATAATTTCCGTATTTACAAGATCTTTTCTAAGAATCACCCAATTTTCTTGATTTTCGTGTGTATTAGTCCATGAATCTGACACCTGTAGCACCCTAAACCATTTTCTAAAAAAATATTATGAGGACCTTCGCAATGAGTTGGGGAATCTTCATGTATACTCACACCATTTTATACGCCCATTTTCGTATTTACAAGCCATTTTTTAATAATTGCCCAAATTTCCTAATTTTTTGTGTGTATTAGCCCACTGTTCTAGTGCCGAGAGCACCCAAAGTTATTTTCCCAAAAAACTTTATGAGGACCTCAGTAATGAGTTGGGGTTTCTTCACGTATACTCACACTAGTTTTTAATGTCCATTTCCAAATCTACAAGTCTTTTTTAAAGAATCACACAAATACCCCGATTTTCATGTGTATTAACCCATAGATATGGTGTCCGGAGTACCCAAAAATATTTTTCTCAAAATAATTTATGAGGACCTCCGTAATGAGTTGGGGAACCTTTACATATACTCACACAATTTTTTTAACGCCCATTTTTGCATTTACAAGCCCTCTTTTAAGAATCCCCAAAATTCCCTGATTTTTTGTGTGTATTAGCCTATGGATCAAGCGCCCAAAGCACACACAATTTTTTCTCTCTAAAGACTTTATGAGGACCTCCGTAATGAGTTGGAGAACCTTCATGTATACTCACACCATTTTTTTAACTGCCCATTTCTGCATTTGCAACCCTTTTTTTATAATCAGTAAAAAAAATTAATTTTTCGTGTGTATTAGCCCATGGATCTGGCGCCCAGAGCAACCAAAAATATTTTCTCAAAATTTTTTACGAGGACCTATATAATAAGTTGGGGAACCTTCACGTATATTCACACAATTTTTTAACGCCCATTTCCGCATTTACAAGCCATTTTTAAGAATCACCCAAATTCCATGATTTTCGTGTGTATTAGTCAATGGATATGGTGCCTGGAGCACCCAAATTCTTTTTTCAAAAAACTTTATGAGTACCTCTGTAATAAGTTGAGGGACCTTCATATATACTCACACCATTTTTAATGCCCATTTTCGCATTTACAAGCTCTTTTTAAGAATCGCCCAAATTCCCCGTAAATTGTGAGTATTAGTCCATTGATCTAGCGCCAGAAGCACCCAAATCTTTTTTTCTCAAAAAACTTATGAGGACCTCCATAATGAGTTGGAGAAGCTTCACGTATAATAACACCATTTTTTTAACGCCCATTTTCGCATTGACAAGCCTATTTTTAAGAATCGCTCAGATTCTCTAATTTTTCGTGTGTATTATCCATGGATCTAGCACCCAAAACAAAATTTCTCAAAAAATGTATGAGGACCTCCGTAATGCGTTGGGGGTTTATTAACGTATACTCACACCATTTTTTAATGCCCATTTCTGAATTTATAAGCCTTTTTTTTATAAATCGTCCAAATTCTCCAATTTTTGGTGTGTATTAGCCCATTTATCTGGCGCCCGGAGCACCAAAAATATTTTTCTCAAAAAAATTTATGAGGATCTCCGTAATGAGTTAGGGAACCTTCACATATACTCACACAATTTTTTTCACGCCATTTCCGCATTTACAATCTCTTTTTTAAGAATCGCCTAAATTTCCCAATTTTTTATGTGTATTAGCCCATGGATTTGGTGCCCAGAGCAACCAAAAATCATTTTTCAAAAAACTTTAGGAGGACCTCCGTAATAAGTTGGGAAATCTTCACGTATACTCACACATTTTTTTAACCCTCATTTCCACATTTACAATCATTTTTTTAAGAATCACCTAAATTCCACGATTTTATTGTGTGTAAGTCTATGGATCTGGTACTCAGAGCACCCAAAACAAATTTCTCAAAAAACTTTGTGAGGGACATCATAATGAGTTGGGGGACCTTCACGTATACAAACACCATTTTTTTAACGCCCGTTTCCGCATTTACAAGTTCTCTTTTAAGAATTACCCAAATTCCCCAATTTTCTTGTGTATTAGCCTATGGATCTGTCGTCCGAAACACCCAAAAGATTTTTATCAAAAAACTTTATGAGTACCTCCTTAGTGAGTTGGGGAACCTTCGCATATACTCACACCATTTTTTCTTAACGCCTATTTCTGTATTTACAAACCCTTTTATGAATAACACAATATCCCAATTTTTCTAGTTTGGCTCCAGGAGCACCCAATATATTTTTCTCAAAAGACTTTATGAGGACCTCCATAATGAGTTAGGGAAACCTCACGTATACTCACACCAATTTTTTAGAGTCCATTTCCGCATTTTCAAGCCCTTTTTTAAGAATCGCCCAAATTCTCCAATTTTTGTGTGTATTAGCGCATAGATCGGGCGCTCGGAGCACCCAAATTTTTTTTCTCAAAAAAACTTTATGAGGACCTCCGTAATGAGTTGGGGAACCTTCAAGTATAGTCCCACCATTTTTTATCACCCATTTCAAAATTTACAAATCCTTTATTTAGAATCGCCCAAATTCTCCAATTTTTCATGTGTATTAGTCCAAAGATCTGGTGCCTGAAGTACCCAAAATTATTTTCTCAAAAAATTTATAAGGATCGCCGTAATGAGTTTGGGAACCTTCATATATATTCACACCATTTTTTTAACGCCAATTTCCGCATTTACTAACCCTTTTTTAAGAATCGTCAGAATTATCTAGTTTTTAAGTGTGTATTAGCCAATGGATATGGCGCCCGGAGCCCCAAAAATTTTATTCTGAAAAAACTTTATGATGACCTCCCTCATGAGTTGGGAAACCTTCACGTATACTCACACCATATTTTTAATGCCCATTTCCACATGTACAAGCTCTTTTTTAATATTCGGACAAATTCCCTAATTTTTCGTGTGTATTAGCCCATAGATCTGGCATCCAGAGCACCCAAAATTACTTTCTTAAAAAATATAATGAGGACCTCCGTAATGATTTGGGGAACCTTCACGTATACTCACATCATTTGTTTAACGCCCATTTTTGCATTTACAAGCGCGTTTTAAAAAATCGCCCAAATTCCCTAATTTTGTGTGTGTTGTGGCCCATTGATTTGTTTCCCGAGCACCCAAAAAAAAATTCTCAAAAAACTCTATGAGTACCTTCTTAATGAGATTGGGAACCTTCAAAGATACTCACACATATTTTTAATTCCCATTTCCACATGTACAAGCAAATTTTTAATAATCGCACAAATTTCCTAATTTTTCGTGTGTGCCAATGGATCTGGCCCTAGAGAACCCAAAATTATTTTCTCAAAAAACTTTGTGAGGACCTCCGTAATGAGTTGGAGAACCTTCACGTGTACTCTCACCATTTTTTTAACGCTCATTCCCACGTTTACAAGCCCTTTTTTAAGAATCACCTAATTCCTCGATATTTCGTGTGTATATTAGCCCATAGATCTGGCGCCCGAAGCACACAAAATTTTATTCTCAAAAAACTTTATGAGGACCTCCGTAATTAGTTGGACAACCTTCACGTATACTCACACCATTTTCACACCCATTTCCGCATTTCCAAGCCTTTTTTTACGAATCACCCAAATTCCCCTTTTTTTTTGTGTTACCCCAAGGATCTCGTGTCCAGATCACTCAAAAGTTTTTTGTCAAAATTTTTTATAAGGACCTCCATAATGAGTTGGGGAACCATCATGTAAACTAACACCATTTTTAACATCCATTTCCGCATTTAAAAGCGCTTTTTAAAAATCACCTAAATTCCTTAATTTTTCGTGATCATTAGCCCATTGATTTGAGTTCGGAGCACCCAAAATTCTTTTCTCAAAAAACTTTATGAGGACCTCCGTAATAAGTTAGGGAACCATCACGTATACTCACACCATTTTTTAACGCTCATTTCTGCATTTACAAAACTTTTTTAAGAATCGCTCAAATTCTCCAATTTTTGGTGTGTATTAGCCCATTTATCTGGCGCCCGGAGCACCAAAAATATTTTTCTCAAAAATAATTATGAGGATCTCCGTAATGAGTTAGGGAACCTTCACATATACTCACACAATTTTTTTCACGCCATTTCCGCATTTGCAATCTCTTTTTTAAGAATCGCCTAAATTTCCCAATTTTTTATGTGTATTAGCCCATGGATTTGGCGCCCAGAGCAACCAAAAATCATTTTTCAAAAAACTTTAGGAGGACCTCCGTAATAAGTTGGGAAATCTTAACGTATACTCACACATTTTTTTAACCCCCATTTCCACATTTACAAGCATTTTTTTAAGAATCACCTAAATTCCACGATTTTAGTGTGTATTAGTGTAACACCCCAGAAAAAATTTAAGCTAAGACTAGAACCGTTCTTCGTTGTGAGTAGGATTTTTCCGAGGAATTAAAATTTCTTAAGTGTTAAGGTCACTAGATGTAGCACCTTGACTTCGAGAAGGAATTAAATTGGAAATAGTAAAATATGAAATTTTGCAAGTTAAACTAAGTATGAGTTTTGGGTCGACTTCAAACAACCATAACTCCTAGATCAGGATGATTTAGGTGTTCTACGAGATACGGTAGGGAATATCTTTGAATTATCTTTCCAACGCCATCGAGTTTGCTAAGTTTCGAGGTCGGATGAGTGAGATATGACCTTTTGAAGTTAGGCTGTCCAGTTAAGGAAAGTCAAAACCGAGTTTTAGAGGGATATTTTGGTCTTTTCCTTACCCAATCAGATTTAATTCGTTTTTAGTAATATTTTAGAGGTATAATCTGATTAGGTTCAGTTTAATAATCCTAGTTTACGCCTAGGGTTTTAGTTGAGAGTTCAAGAAGAGAAAAGAAGAAAAGAGAAGAAGAGAAAAGAGAAAGGATGAAGGTGTTCGTCGACGTTCTTAAGAGTTGTTGCGGATTGTCACCATGAGTTTAATCCCTAAGAGGTATGTAAGCTTCCATAGTGTTGGGTTCTTTCACCCACACGCCAATCATGATTTATTCAGCGTAATTTCGTTCTTGAAATTTAAGGATTTAAGTTCTTGATGAGTTCTTGAGAAAGTATTCTTGAAGTTTCATTAAGTTTTGATGTAAGATTCTACTTAGGTCAACTTTAAACGACCATATCTCTTATAATATAAAGAGTTACGTGAGCCATAACCTATCCAATTAAAGGTATTTGAATCTACTTTCCAACGCCACCAATTTCGCGTCAATCCAATTTTTGAGTAAAAAGTTATGACTTTTTTAGTAACCTATACAGTGCTGTTACGAATTAGCCGACGGGAAAATATTAAAAAGAGCCATTTTTGTCTTTTTACCTCCAAGAAAACCATAAACGAATTTCTTGACTAATAAAAGGCTCAAAACAATCAGATTTTCATCTTCACTAATGAAAATCATAATTCTTGGTCATAGAGATTTCAAGAAACTAATTCAAGAATCCCAAGAAAGGTTTTTCTTGATTGTTTACCTTCAAGCTAGGGTTTCAAGGCTTATAATCAAGTTCTTCTTCAAGATTCTTCAAAATTCTTCAAGAATCTTGTTCTTCTAGGTATGTAAGGCTATCATAGTGTTGGACTAGTTCGTCCTCACGCCCTACATCTAC
>JAJOOO010029054.1:0-26104 GCA_029582685.1 Solanum piurae
CCAAATGTCAAGAACGCTCATAGCACCATTTTTCAAGAGATTCAATAACAAGGCTCGCCCAATATATACATCATGTCGTCACACCAAGCACAAGCAGGTATCAAGAAGGGCCAACGCCCAGTATCAAGAAGGTTCAAAGCCCAATAATCAAGAGAAACAAGAACCATATTAAAAATGGCTTTCTAGTTCGTACTTAAAATAGACAACTTCCATTCATAAGACGGACTAAAAATCCAGAGTCAAGATGACAAATGATCCGAATCAAGAGGCATGCCAATAGTGACAAAGTCACAGCCACAAGAAGGACAAGGTCCCAACAAGAGTGCCAAGTGATCAAACAATCCGTACAAGTGGGCGAGTTACACAAGCGTCTTTAACGTCTTAAAGGATACCCAACACGACAATGAAAAGTGACAAGAAGTAACTAAGGTACCAAGATCAACTTTCAGATATACCAGCAGTTAAAAGAATGCAAGTACAAGTTTATACACAAACCTCAGTTCTTTAGCAAAGAAACAGTCCAACACAACTTCGCGAGTTCAGACCGTAGACCAACCAACGTTTCAAGGTTCTCAACTTGTTCACGAGTATATACAACCTTAAAAATACAATTAAATAACTTCTTTAATTCCTAGTATATCAATAATGTCGAAGTAAAACATGATTATCATCACAAGTAAGCTTAGCCTGTACAAAAATATGACTATGCTCCCAAAATAGTAATTCTGGCGCCGACCTAGTACCTCATGTTGCAACTTAGATTTGAAAAGTAAAAACGAAAAAACTAAAATTTATAACCTTCATGAAAGATGTAGATACATCTCTTAGGGTTGCAAACAAACAAGAATAACCACAAAATATATTTTGTACAAAAAGATATATTCAAAACACTAGCAGTTGTTCATACAGGATTTGTAATTTCAAAATCTGGACAGAACTCGTCCTATGTTGTGTTCCATATTGAGAATTAATAACAGCTAAATTAGAGTTTTACATAAATATAAGAGTTGTAGGTCTATGAATTAGATTTCCAAATCATATTTATTCACTGTAAAGTAAGTTCTAGAGAAAGAGATATGCATACAATACCAAACACTACCCAGCTCAGAAACAAATTTCGTCACTTACCAAAGAGAAGGGTGTGTCTCGAATTCCAGCCAAAAGGACAGAGTTTTCATCTTGTGATTTTGAAGAAAAATTGTTTAGATATGTTTCTAAGGTTCTAATACTTGAGGGAAATGAATTTACTAAAAGAGGTGTGAAATTAGATGTTATAAAAGTGATATTTATCACTTACTAGATGCAGCCAAAAGTCAAAGGTTGATTGCCCAAAAGTAAAAGGTGTGCTGCCCAAAAGTATACATATATACCAATATGTATATACCTCACCTCCCTTTCAAGTTATAGATAAGTCCAACTATAATATTACGCAAATACCCCAATACAATCTCTTAAATTACGATCATAATTATGATAAGCAAGATTACAAATATCACAAAATTTCAAGTTCCCAAAATGAGAATAAAACATATTCTAGTAATTAAGCAATGGTGTATCGACATGCCAATGTTGGTCTAGTATTTTAGGGGTGTTACATGACAAGGAAAAATAACTCAAAAGGTAAACGTATTAGTGTTTATAGGTGATAAATAACACAAGATATCACACATAGGTGTAAAAACACAAGAGTTGCTTCATTCGAAGATAAACTGGCCCACATATACAGAAAAATGACTAGATAGACAGGGTTTCGTCTATATGATTTTGGGATTAGTGACAGAAAGGTTGACTTGCGTTGAACGAAGATCTTTTTATACTTCTGATTTTTTATTGAAATGAAATTCCAGTCTCCTTGTGAGAGTTTGGAAAAGATAGAATTTCTCAAAAAATAGGGACCGAGCCTTGAAAGGTTGCCTACGTATCTCACGAGGGAGAATTTAGGTCCTACATAGTTCGACCAACTTGAATATCTTTTAATTTGAGACGGCGAATCTCTTTCTGATATGAGAGAGTAAGATTTGAAATATGAAGTTCGAATTTTGTTGAGAAACTAAAGACTCGGAGAGTATTTGAAAGCATTTTTAATAGTGACTTGATATTTGTGCTTAAAGGTTTATAGAAAATTTCCAAAAAAGAGTAGGCTAGAACATCTCTAAATAAAGCAACATATTCACACAAGTAATTATAACACATAAATAATTATTGCGCGTTTTAAATAAATATGCGACCCTTTTGTGCCAAGGGTAGGCCTAACGATTTGAGGAATGTATACGTCATTTGAAAAAATTAAATTGCCCCAAAACCCAAATTTATATAAATTTTACGAATAAACTGAATGGGGATACATAATAGGGAAAAAAGATACAAATAATCGGTCTCATGCAGGCAGGGGTACAATCCTAAACTATGCTTCCCTGGAAAGTACTTCGTTCTTGATTTTTTGTCATCTCCGGATGTCCATCCCTTCCGGGTAGTAGATTGTGAAAATCTTCATTGGACTGGAAAAAGCCATTGAAATCTACTCCCAACCCCAAGAGACAATGATATTTCAAATAACATAAACATCCTTCAAATTTAACACATAAGTATGATTGTCTTTTTATTGACCAATAAGCCAAATAGATACAAGGTGGGCTTCTAATGGGCCCAACACGCCTTGGGTGTTGGGTCAACATAGTTCATAATGCGCTAAATTCGGGATTTGGTTTCGCTCTACGCTAGTTGACTAAGAGTGGCTTTGAAAGACCTGGAACCCAAGCGGACAACTAAGGCTGGAACTCACGACTACCATTGGATGCATGACGTACCAATAAATTACCGATCATTCTAGAAAAGGGTCGAGTAAAAAAAGTTCGGCTGTGATTATGCAGAAACCGTCCTTAATACACTATACATACAACAAAAAATGTCATGAATGCAATGACAGTTATAACAATTTAAACACAATAAGCACATATAAACAATTAGTCAAATAGTTAAATTTTATGGTTAGAACTTAATTAAATCCCCAGCAGAGTCACCATTTCTGTTTTACTCGAAAAAATAAAAGAAAAATGACTTGTTTCGAAAAATCGACTAAACTTATGACTTGAAGAGAAATTGATTTTTCAAATAGAGTCGCCACTTAATTTTTGTAAGAAATTAAAAAAACTTATAAGATTTTCAACACATTAAAATCAATTGAAATTAAAAAGGGGGTTCGGGGTTCAATTTACATTCCAAGAAGGTGCTAGGCCCTTGGAATGTCCGCTAACTTGCGGTTGACCAATGATCTGACTAAAAACACATCTGACTAACTTAAAAAATATTAACGAAGTAATAATTTTTTTTTATTATTATTAATGGGAAAACTAAAGAGAACTTTCTAAGAGAGATAATTAATATGTTGACAAGACAATAAATAAAAATAAAGCTAAGTATAAAAAATATAAATATTTTAATTTGAATTAAAAAAAAGAGAAATGACTATCTTTGGGAAATTAATTAAGTCAAACCAAAATCAAATAAGATGTTAGTCAATATAATAACAAATAAAGGGCAAAGAAAAGAAATATCAAATTTTGGTCATGGCCCAAATTCATGAACTTGTCCTAATACGAAAAATACCCAAAACATGAGTTTGGGCCTATTTGATCAAAATTCTGCTGCTGAGCCATTCTTTTAAGCCTTTGGGCTTTTTTTCATTCTCAAAAATCATGACATATGGGCATTTTTAAAGTTGTATATCAGCTTTAACTCAACACCCTGTACGTTTGCTCCTTTGTCCTGTATTTCACTGCGTTTAAACTTGTATCGATATACTTTGGGGACTGTATATCATGTATACAACGTGTATACATATCTCCTTTGGGACTTTTGTGACCTGCAATTTTAACTTGATCCCCATATTTATCATCTTCAAACTGTTCACCGGTTTTGCAGCTTGCTAAGGGGCTGAATCGAAGGAAGAAGAGGATATGGGGACTTTATGGCCCATCCGATATACGAGGGGGAGGAATATGAGAGGAGTCCAAGAAGACTCGGAAGGTATCACAAGCAACAAAAATGATGGTAAGGATTAGTACTCAAATAACAACATCTCGAAACTGTAAATCTAAATGACTGAGAGGATCGATCACTTACAACAACACGCACATAGTGAATGTAGCTTAACAATCCTCAAACTAAAGTAAGACAAATTAATTAAGTTGGGCAGCATAACAGAACAAAGAGCAGTGACTATGAGTTCAAAATCAAGCAATGAATAAGAATATCGAACAAAAGAATAGAAGAAATGACACCATGCCGAGACAAAGTTTTTCATGCTCTGGCTATCAATTTTTATCATTTGAAAACAAACTGTTTTTAAATAAGTATACAAAATAAAGCACCCATCTACACTTATCTAGAACATATGGATAAGGCAATTAGAAAATATTTAACTCCAAATTATGACTAGACTCAATATCTATGACCTCTAGGAAGACAAAAGAAACCTTCTATATTAGCAAAAAGAAAAAGAAAACATTTGTTCCTTAACTTATGACATAACAGAGACAAGAATAAATTCAATACAAAAGAAAATGACAAATTTCACATTAAACTATCAAAAATCTAAACACAAGGAGATTCCTAGACATATGCATGTATAAAGGCAGTAAAATTCAAAAGGAGAGTATAATCATAGTCATAGAAAAATCAGCTCACATTGTGAACAAGTGACTAACAAATAATCAGACTTTAAAAATATAAAGAGATGGAGAGAGCATGGTGCTTATTAGACGAACATCATACTTCATGAGTTGAACAAAACAGTAAAGAATCAACTAAGAGAAACTAAGTCATTACCGATTCTACTCAATTATAATCATAAATAAAATACCAAGACATAATTGAGAAAGCATAAACAAAAAAATTACAACAACAAAAAATCAAACGAAACAAAACATGAGAATGATTTTTACCTCTTTCCGGGAAGCGAACGGGAATGGGCGAGCTTGAGAGCAATTCCACCACTAAAAAAAACTTGAAATCTGGGCAGAATTTTGAACTTTAGACGAACAACTACCCTTCTTAGAAATTTTGAAATCGAAGAGCTTCTCTTTATTTTTCTTAATGTAGTTCTCTCTATCAACTAGAAAAATGTAAACCCCTAACAATGAAAGAGAGAAGAGACTTTATAGAGGAGACAAAGGTACAAAATGAGGGCGAAAAACGGATGAAATTTTTTGGAATTCAAAATTCAAATTTCTTCTAGAAGATAAGGTCCTAGCTCGAAATTAGTACCACTCTTGTACAATTCTCAACGGAAAAACGATGGGAGCCATCTGATTTGGAACAAGGACGCTTGAGGTGCAGAGATTGGGACACGTTGGACGAATCTCCAACATTTCTTCGTACGAACTGAGAGAGAGAGAGAACACATCAAGCGATTGAAGTGGAGAGAAGACGCGCGAGGCTGTTGGGCTTCGGGTCGTGCTGCTACGCTGGACTGGATTTAACAATTTTCTTGTTGGGTTTCGATGTTGCTTTGAGTTTTGTTGGGTTCGCATTTCTGGTTCTTCGCGAGGAAGAAGAAACGAAGCGGGTACTGTTGTATGTATTGTATTGTTGTTGGGTATGGGCTGCTGAAGTTATTGGGTTTGGGCTGAAAGTTGGCATGCTGGAAATTCCTTTTGGTACTTGGTGTTGCTAGTTGTTGAATAGAATGGGCCTGGAATTAAGAAGGATGGGCTGCTGCAAATTTAAAGGAAGGCCCAAAATTGGTCTCAAGAAGAATTGAATGAATTGGTAAGAAAGAGATTAGAAAATTGCCACATGATTTGCAATTATGGCAATGAGAATTAAGAAGTTAGTCAAAATGAGTTTACTTTGAGAATTCGACTAAAATTTAAACAAGACGAATTAATATAATTAATTAACGAGCTTCTTAATATTTTAACAAATTAAAATAATTAACTTAATTATAAACTAATTAACTCAAAATATAAGCTATTAATTAATTAAACTAAATAACCAAATATTTAAATAAAACTAAAATCTTTTTGAGACAATTTTCGAACATTCATAAAATAAGTACTAATTAGACACATAATTATATAAAATATCTTATTTATTATTTAAAATTTTATAAAAATGACAAAATTACTTAAAATGACTTAAAAATATTTTGAATTTTATAAAGTCAATTATTTCAAATCGTTTGGAATTTAGAAAGCTCGATGATTAATTTATATTGTGGAGGTCCAAAATTGGGTGTCAACAACTAGAATACTCGACTCAGGACCCCCTCCCTTAGGCAAGTTTCCTTCAAAAAAAAATCAGACATTGCGGAAGATACACTCTAGAAGCCACATCTACCTCTTCAATACTATGTCCGTCAACAACCTTCGCAACAGATTGTGCCTCTGAGTTTTGGAATTTTTCACCGGATAAAACTAGAATGGGGGTACAGGGCAGAATATCCTCAGAAGGGACTACATAAGATATCACAATTTCAGTAAGGGGAGTGGTGGATTCACTCGTTTCACCAACTCCATACACTGGAGTTGAATGAGTTTCATCTGGAAGAGGAATGAAGAAGTTGAATGAACTAGGGTTTTCAACTTCTTGGGAAATAGGAGTCTGGGATGAGGAAACTGAGTTAGACATTTTGTGAATGAATAGAAAATACTTGAAGAGAAGAAGAAAAAAGAATTAAAGAATCAGAAGAAAATACTTGAAGAGATTTGATTTTCTAAAACTTAGTTTTAAATAGAGTCAAAGGGGTATCGATCCCCAACACTATCGACCCTTGGTTTTAAAGTGAAAAGACACCTGAAACTGACGCGATGAATGGGCGAGAGACGCGTGGCAGTGATGTTGACATGCAGACAGTGTAGCGTAAGTGATACTAACCTCATGAGGACCAGGTCCCCTTTTCAGTTTGCAACCCTGCCTGCATGATTAGATATTCCCTTCAGCTAAACACACCATGAGTGTATACCTGCATTAAGGTATTAGATATGAATTCTTAGATAACAGACATTAAAACAAGTATAGATACCTGCCCTCCTTAACATAATCAAAATGGAAGATTTTTGTGCAAACTTGTTAAGGATTCAGGTGATTTTGTGCATCCCTAGCCTCATCCTGTTTTTGATGAAACATTCTTTACTCAAGGGTTTTGTAAAGATATTAGCCAGTTAATATTCAGTCTTGCAGAATTTCATCACCACATTTTGCTTCTCAATATTGTCCCTCAGGAAATGGTGCCTCACATCTATGTGCTTTGTCCCCTTGTGCTGCACATGATTTTTGGCCATATTCATTGCACTGGTGTTGTCACATATTAGAGAAATTGTGTCTGTGAGCACACCAAAATCCTCCAGTTGCTGCTTGATCCACAGAAGCTGAGCACATCATGAAGCAGCAGCTACATATTCTGCCTCTGTTGTAGACAATGCAACTGAATTCTATTTCTTTGTCCTCCAAGATATCAGTGATGATCCAAGAAAATGTGCCATGCCTGATGTACTCTTTCGATCAACAAGAAAATCTGCATAGTCAACATCAGCATAGCCAATTAGATCAAGTGAGTCACCTATTGGATAGAAGAGGACCAGGTCCTGTGTTCCCTTCAGGTATCTTAGTATTCGTTTAGCAGCCTTCAGATATCTTAGTATTCGTTTAGCAGCCTTCAGATATCTTAGTATTCGTTTAGCAGCCTTCAGATGTGACTCTTTTGGTGCAGCTTGAAATCTTGCACATATCCCTACACTGAAGACTATGTCTGGCCTACTTGCAGTGAGATACAAAAGTGACCCAATGATTCCCCTGTACATAGTCTGATTCACCTCAACACCATCATCATCCAGGTTAAGTTTCACACTTATGCACATAGGAGTATCAAGAACTTTTGCCTCAAGTAAGTTCAACTTTTTGAACATTTCCTTTATGTATTTCTCTTGACATATGGATGTGCCCTGAGGGGACTGCTTGATTTGCAAGCCCAAAAAGAAAGTAAGCTCCGCCATCATGCTTATTTCGAATTCACTACTCATCAAAACAACAAACTCTTTGCACAATGAATCTGAAGTAGCTCCAAAAATGATGTCATCTACATATACATGCACAATCAACAACTCCTTACCCCTGAATTTTAGAAACACGGTCTTATCAATTTTTGAACCCATTTGCAAGGAGAAACTTTGACATGCGTTCATACCAAGCTCTGGGAGCTTGTTTCAAACCGTATAAAGCTTTATCCAATTTTAGCATAGTATTGGGAAGTTCTGCATCTTCAAAACCTGGAGGTTGTTTGACATACATATCTTCTTTCAAGTTCCCATTCAAGTAGGCACTCTTAACATCCATTTGAAATAGTTTAAATTCCATGTGAGCAGCAAATGCTACCAGGATCCTGATGGCTTCCATTCTGGCTACAAGAGCAAAGGTCTCGCCACAGTCAATCCCTTCCTCTTGGTTGTACCCCTGCACCACAAGCCTTGACTTATTTCTAGTAATGGTTCCATGCTCATCAAGTTTGTTTCTGAAGACCCATTCTGTTTCAATGACTGTTCTGTTGAGAGGTCTGGGAACCAGGTGCCACATTTTGCTCCTCTCAAACTGATGGAGCTCTTCTTGTATTGAAGTTACCCAATCTGCATCCTGTAAAGCTTTCTTGATGTTCCTTGGCTCAATTTATGATATAAAGGCTGAATATGCAATTAGATTTCTAGTTCGGGATCTAGTTTGAATTCCAGAGTCAAGAGGGGAGATGAGATTGTCTAGTAGATGTGATGATTGATGTTTCCATCCGGACTTTTTGATCGACTTTTCTTCCACATCAGCATCAGATTCAGCATCATCATCTTCAATATTTTGAGGTGAAGCCTCTTGGGTAGTGTCAGAGGGACCAGGTGCTCATGTGAGTTCTGCATCAATTTCTTTTGTGACTTGTTTGATTCCAGGGTTTTGGATAGCCTTGTCCTACCTTTCCTTGATCAACTCCTCTATCTCGTGGTCACCCTTGTGATCATCAGTTTTCTCAGACTCATCAAAGGTCACATGTATGCTCTCTTCAACACACAGAGTTCTTTTGTTAAATACTTTATAGGCCTTGCTGGTAGAAGAGTATCCCACAAACACACATTCATCACTCCTGGCGTCAAACTTTCCCAAATCATCCTTCCCATTATTTAGTACAAAACATTTGCACCCAAATGGCTTAAGATGAGCAATTGAAGGCTTTCTGTCATTCAGCAATTCATAAGATGTCTTCTTCATCATAGACCTGATAAGACACCTATTTGTAACATAGCAAGATGTGTTTGACTGCTTCTGCCAGAAGTTCATAGCAAGCCCTGAGTCTATCAACATGGTCCTTGCAATATCCACCAATGTCCTATTATTCCCTTCAACCACTCCATTTTTTTGGGGAGTCCTTGGTGCAGAGAAATTATGATTGATTCCATTTTCAGCGCAAAAACTTTTAATTTGGAAGTTCTCAAATTTTGTGCCATGATCAGACCTGATACTAACAATCTTACGGTTGACATTCAGTTGAATAGCTTTGGAAAAAGTAATCAAAGTTCCAGCAATCTCATCCTTTTCGCAGAAACATGTTCTAGGTGTACCTGGAGAAATCATCAACAATCACAAGAATATACTTTTTACCTCATCTGCTTTGAATTCTGACAGGTCCACACATATTCATGTGGAAAAACTCCAAAGGTCTGGTTGTATTCACACCCTTCTTGGCCATGAAGGAAGATCTTGTTTGTTTCCCTTTTGCACAGGCATCACAGACTTTGTCATAAGAGAACTTCAACTTTGGTAATCCGCGGACCAGGTCCCCTGCAACAAGCTTGTTAAGTAAAGAGGTACTTACATGACTCAGTCATTGATGCCATATCATCAGTTTGAGCACTCAGACATAACAGGTTGTCCCCTTCAATAGAGTCAAGATCAACAACGTACATATTCTTGACTCGTTTTGTAGACATCACAATTTTTTTAGTTGCACAGTTTGTAACAACACACCCATCATACATGAGCTTAACATCATTTCCCTTGTCACAAATTTGAGATACACTCAGGATATTGAACTTCAAACCATCCATATATTGTACACTGTCTATAGAGTGGTCTGATGTTCTTCCTATCTTGCCAATACCAAGAATAAAGCCTTTATTTCCACCACCAAATGACACACCACCTCCCTGGTGTACTTCTAAAGAGAGGAAGTGTTTCCAGCCATGTGCCTTGAGCAACCACTATCCATGTACCATTATTGACTGCTCCCTCTCTTCTGCACAAGAATCACTCATTAGACTTAGGAACCCACTTCAAATGGAGTTCCCAAAAACGGTCAAAAGTCTTAATGAAAAACCTTCATGTCCATGGCGGTAAAGTGTTCTTGCTAAAGTGGTAACCCGGACCAGGTACCCTTTTCCTTTTCTCAACAACTTTTCTAGACTTACGAAACTTCTCCTGAATCTCTTTTACTTTCCTCAGTTTCTCACACTTCTCTTTCTGATGACCATTTTTGCCACAGTGGGTACACAAAAGGTTGTCTGAGATAGACACATATTTACTATGTGGATTGTAAGGGGGCTCTATCTACCTACAACATAAACCCTTTCTGTTGTTGAACTGTTAACTTGCTAAGTTCGAGAGAATTTTAGACGAGTCAGTCCACTTGAGAGAGTGGTTCAGTTCTTCTTTGATCTTACTTAAGTCCTTCACTAATTGAGAGTTTCTTTCTAGGGAGGCATCTAACTTGGACTCAGAAGTCTTAAGTGTCTCTTCTAGTTCAACCTCAAAGTTACTGAGTTTTTGCTTCCCTCCCTTAGAGGTACCAGGTCCCTCATTGAGTTCAAGACCATCAGTCTCAAGGATACCTATCTTGACACTCAGTTCAGACATTTGAGAGTTTAGAGCTGAGTTTTATTCCTCGCAAAAACTCAACATTTCATTTGTCATCAAATTTTCATAGGTTAGTACATCAACAGAGTTAATCAATAGAGCAGCAAGTTTTCTCAATCTATTTATAGGAAGAGTGTCTAGATCATTCTTGAGATCGAGAAGAGTTACCTCATTTAGATCCTCTTCATCGTCAAATTTATCCATAAGTGAGAAAATAGAGTTGTAGACAGTTTCATCATCTTCCACAACCATCATTGAGACATCTTATGGGCTGTATATCTCTTCTTCAGACTCACTTGATGCATTACCCCACACTTCCAGAGCTTTCTTCACCACTTGATCAGCATGAGCTTTCCTCTTGGCATAGTCGGGGACCTGGTCCCTTCTGCGAGGTCTGAAATCCTAAGTTTCCTACGTCTGGCTAGGGCAATCCCTCATAAAATGACCAGGTTTGCCACATTTGTGACAAAGATCATTTGCATTTGCCGTTCTGCTGGTCGAAGCTTTCGTTTGAAAACATCCATGCTTCTTGATGATATTCTAAACCTTCTAGTGCTATAAGCGATTTCATCTTCCTCCTTAGTCACATCATTTTGAGAAGTTTTCAGAGCAATCGATTTATCCTTCTTTCCCTCATTCATGGTTGTCCCATGTTACTTTTCAGCTCATAGGTTTGAAGACTGCCTATCAGTTCATCCATGGCAAGAGTCTTCAAATCTTTTGTTTCAGTTATAGCATTCACCTTGCTTTCCCAAGACTTGGGAAGCACTTTGAGAATCTTTTGATCTTGTTTGCTCAAGGGAATAGGCTCAACAATGCATCTCAGCTCGTTGGTTATAGAAGTAAATCTTGAGTTCATCTCGAAGATGGTTTCACCTTCCTTCATGCAGAAATTCTCATATTGAGTCGTAAGCATATCGACCTTTGATTCCTTCACTTGTGTAGTTCCCTCATGAGCAGTTTGGAGACAATCCCAAATCTCCTTGGCCATCTCACATGTGGTGATTCGATTGTACTCATCCGATCCGATTCCACAAATTAGAATCTTCATAGCTTTATAATTATTTTCTATCTTTTTCCTATCCGCTTCATTGTACTCTTTCTGGTTTTAACGGTTGTTGTAGTGAGCTCTCCATCTTTCACCTCCTTCGTAGGAATGTAAGGTCCGTCGAAAATCATATCCCACAACTCAGTGTCTTCAGCATTAATGTAATCATGCATGCGATTCTTCCACCACCCATAGTAATGTCCATTAAAGTGGGGTGATCTGGTAGATGACTGACCTTCTTTCATATTAGGTGGAGCTGTCATTCCTTCAGGATCTTTTCTTTTCTTGGTGTTACCCAAAATGAAAAGTCAAGCTCTGATTCCACTTGTTGGAATGTATGCGTCCACCAGTCTCGATGGGACCAGGTCCTCGCCACAGTCACAATAACATGAAGTAAAATATATGTTAAAAGTAAAGATTGCACACACAACTTTACGTGAAAACCTCCTTGCTCAAGGGAGAAACCACGACCTGTCTCACAGAAATTTTCAAACTGTTTTTACTAGTCTTCTCAAGCAAAAGTAAAAACCAGTTTACAAAATGAGATTAACCTACTAATCTCCACACTAAGCAATACCTCCTATTACTTAGATGAGCTTAAACAAATACAACACTACCCATTATACTAATCCTAACAAATTAATATAGACTTTGACGTAAGACACTAAGTTACGCACAACTTAAGTTCTTGTAATGATTCACACAAGCTTGAAACGTTTCTAATACTAACAAAATGATTCCTACAATATAAGCACGATTACAAGCAATCAAAGTAACAGTTGGTACATGAAGCACTTTAAGCAATCGATCAGGTCCCTGCTGTTTTGAAGCTTGAAAATGTCTCTCTTTGAATGAATGAATATTTTATTATTTTTGAGTTGAATATATTTGACATGAAGAATTATTATCCAATGTGCAAACAACCTCGTCGATTATGATTGGTGGAGTACTCTGCAACTTCACCAACTTCCTGACGTAGACAACTTTTACAGATGTACAACATATTGACACTGGACGAGCATACTCTGCAGAGGACTAGGTCCCTGCACTTGTGAGGAGATCATCAAAATATCTAGGAGCATTGACACTTATCAGAGTATAAACAAATCTCCACCTCGTGGAAAATTAATAAAGATGGGTTCGGAGAAAAAATGAATATAATTTCGTTATGAGATTTTCTGCCATATGCTTGCTACTATTATAGGATTCTAGGACATACAAAAAGATCACGTTTCTCCGTGAGGGAGATGTACGAAAAAGGTAATGTTAAAAGAGACCAGTTTGACATATGGATGAAGGCTGAAAATTATGGATTTGTTGGCACTAACTCCAGACGATAAGGTAATAAAAAATATGCTCCCCTAAGCCTCACGACTGGTAAAGGTATGTAGATTGTGGATTGTGTTGAAGGTACTTGATCAAATGATTTACTATTGAATGATAATGAAGTGGACACAAAAAGGGACAATGGGAACAATGAAATCCTCTATTCTTCGCACCACACCATTATTTTAATAAAGTAAAGAAAGGACCTCTTGTGGAGGGAGATAACTAATAGAATATCAATGATACATTTGAGGGGACTACTCGTGTAATTGGTAATGATCTGAAAAATGACAATATCAACGAACCTTTATGTGCTGGATATCAGAAGGAAAGACAGACAAGACTGCACACTATGTTGAATCAGATTAAGAATTTTTATACCATGTGACAAATTTGAAAGACAAGAAATTCGAAGAGTTTCAATGGAGAAATTATTGAACCCAATGATATTATAAACAAAACTCTTTTTGATTTTCATGAATATGAAAACAATTTGATTCCTATACTATTTTCTATAGTTATACGTGCTTGTAATAATGATAGAAATATAATTGTGGTACAAGATGATATTGTTTTGCTTGCAAATGCTAATGTACATAAGAAGAAGAAGAAGAAGACAAACATTGGTGTGGAGGCTATGGATAACTATGGTAACCTGCTTCAAGTCTTTGGTATCCCAATTCAATATCCTGAGAAAATCATCACTACTGAAGCAATAGCAATTCGTATAGCGCTGGAGAATGCTAAGGAAAAGGGTTGGACAAAGGTGCAAGTCTTATTAAATACAAAAAATCTGATAGATATGATACTACAAAGAACTATAGTTTTATGTCGTAGGCCCTTCTTTCTAAAAAGTGGAGTTTTGACTGACTCTCTGTGCCTATGTGTGAAAACGAGTATGTGAACAGAACATCTTTTAAACATCGAAATGAAATAAGCCGTGGGACCGGCAAATAGAACTAAGAGTTGCTCAAGGCACCACCAGCCCTTGGCAGAACGATCAGGTCAAGCAAAAATAAAGAATGATGAAACCTGTGGCCAGGCATAAATAGAGGCATTCCATATATACTACTTGTGAAGACATTTGGAAACTAATGAGGTTCTTTGAAGAAGTTAATGTGGCGCATATTCCAACATGTTGGAATATAGTGACATATAATTTAGCAAAAATTTATATTTCTTTATTACATAAAGTTGTTTGACTCTAAATGAATTGTAATTGATGTTATACGGAGGACTCATCCTACTGAAGTCTCTTATCTTTGTTGTTGTCGTACTTAGGGCTGCGTATCGATCGGTTCAGTTCGGTTTTGAAGTATATCGGTTTGACTCATTGGTTATCGGTTTGTAGAAATGCAAAACCGTTATAGAACCATTAAGATATTGGCTTATCGGTTATTGGTTTATCAATTATTGATCGTTATCGGTTCGGTTATCGGTTTAACCGTTAAGATTTGATACAAAAATAAATTAATAAAAAATCACTTAGAAACAAGGTGACAAATTGAATGAATCATGTACATGAGTTCACAAGTTGCATCTTACTCAAAAGCAAACACTTTTACATTGTAGAATAACCAAGATTATGAGATGGTCAAAAATAAAAGTAGGAAACTAAACTCTAAGTCAAGGACTTTATATACAAAATGGTATAAATATAATTATTTAATTTACTATCGGGTTATCGGCTAACCCATTAAGAAAAAACCTCAAACCGTTAAGAACCAATTAACCCGATAACAAAAAAAATCAAAACTGTTATCTGAACCGCTAAACCAATAACCCATTATTGATAAACTAATAACTTTTTTTCGGTTCGAGTTATCGGGTTCGGTTCGATTTTGAACAACCCTAGTCGTACCCATAATTGGGTTCACGAGAGCATTAGCCTCTCTATTAGCTTAGGCCGTCATAACTTAAGTCAACACCTGAAAAACAGACATATTTTTAACTCTTTGAACCTTTTTATGTATTAATATAACTAGCTTATTGGTTGTCACATAAATAATAAAAATTATCAAATAATTTATATTAAAATAGTGCTAACATTTTAGTGATGGTATGGATTGGAAATGCCCTTAAATATTAGGGACCGTTTTGATTGAAGTTCCAAAAATAAGAGGCTAATTTGTCAATGCCTCTTTTGGGTAGTGATCCAGTAATTGTGAGCTACTATTTCTTCCTCTTCACGTAATAGTATAAGCCAATTCCAATTAGTATTTTCATTCATCATTTCTTCAATTTACTTGTAGGGCTTTGCCAGTTTGATCGATTTTGTTGAAGATGGAAAATGCTTTGGTCGATGTTAACCAGCCCCACTCCATGGGCACCACCATAATCGGCGTTACTTACAATGGCGGCGTTGTACTTGCTGCTGACTCTCGCACCAGCACCGGTAACTCAAATCTCATCCCTTCACTCACTCATTCATCATTTTCAGATTTTTTTTATTAATTTGTGTTCTTTTTTTCAGGAATGTATGTTGCGAATAGGGCTTCTGATAAGATCACTCAGCTCACTGATAATGTCTACGTTTGCCGCTCTGGATCAGTATGATATCATTTATATTTTCATCTATGTTGGAACTAGCATTTTATATTGGGCATTTCTCTGAATGACATATTGATGATATCTTGTTATTTGGTTTAAAAAATTTGGGCTTTGTGGTAAAGGGCTAAATTTGGCACTAATATCTCGTTAAGTAACAGTTACCTGGCATTCTTATTGAGCAAATAGACCATGGTAACATGAATTTTGTTTATCATGTAATTGTACTTTAATTAGAATAAGCAGAATAGAGCTGATTCACGAAGTTATGTTTTATGCAACTGTACATTTGGACGGTCTTTCGGAAACAAACCATCTACCTCCATGAGGTAGTGGTAAGGTCTACACTCACTTAGTGGAATTTCACTGGATATGTTGTTGTTGTACATTTGAACAGTCTATGAGTTAAATGTGTAATCATGCTTGGTTTGTGGTTCCTTTTGTTAATTCCGGTGAAATACATTTTTGTATTTTCCCTTTTTATTTGACAAGGAACTACTAACAAGGAGAAAAGATTTGAACCTCCTTGGGCATCATCATGTATTCACTTTTCATATTTTTAACCTTCTTAGTGTACATCTTGACTCGTCACTGGTCGGTTAGTGACTCAACCACCATCATTTAACAAGTCATCCGATCTATGAAATACAAGTATGAATCCTCTCTTTCCATCAATAGTACAAATGAAACAAAAAGTATTTTATTACTTTTAACGTTGTTTTAGTAGTCTACAATAATCTCATGTTTCTTCAATCCAAATAAGCCAAAAGAGACACAACAATGATGTCCTCCAGGCTACCGTCCACTCTTTGCCTGTCTTTTCTAGTCTCCAACTTGAATTGCTTCATCCACAGTCTCAGTGAAACCCATGGAATGTTGGACATAGCAAAACCACAGTCCATATCCGTGAGGTAAAGCTTTAATACAACCTGAGGTAGTTTTTGTCATCTCTGTACTTCTTACATATGCAAGTCATAACAATTTTTCTATTCCTAAGATTTTCTGCCACTGAAAACGGAATCTCGTCCTGCCACCAATTGTAAAAAGTGACTCTTTTCTTGTAACCTTCTTATGCCTCTTTCTAGTAGCTCCATGTAAAAAAGTCTTACCTAGAGTTATTTTTGGCCTTAACCCCCTTCATATCATATTTTCACCCCCTTCTACCCCTGTTAAGTAGATTTGTAGATTTTGGGACGGCATTCCTCAACCTTGTCCCATTCCCACTCTTAAATAATCCACCGTCCTATCCTCTTTACACTATATATCTAGCTATCTATCTTCAGTAGCTAAGTCCCCACAAGCTTTTGAGCTGCAATTCCTGGCTGGTGCATTTACTTTCGTCCCCACTTTGTGAAATTTCACTGGGTATGTTGTTGTTGTTGATGACACTAAAGCATTGAACTATTTTGTGTCTATCCATTGTGTTGGCCACACCCAGAAGTGTTGTTGATGCTCTACTTAGCACATTTCACATCTGCCTACTCTAATGAATCAAGCATAAGACTCTGCTCACCTATGGACCAAAGTTTCTAATCCTTTGTCCACAATTACCATTTTGGTTGAGATAGAACTCCATTACCAACAATATTAGCTTCACATGCATATTTCACGTGAAATAAAACATGTTGTTTGAACTTGATGGTTTAGAGAAAAATTTGGACAGTCATAAGGTACTGAGAAGTAAAAGTTCCTTGATGGTGGAGGACAGTCCCAGCCTGCATCTGGTGGACCATTTGGAAGGAGAGGAACCAGAGGATCTTTGAAGGAAAAGAATCCTCTATTTTGAAGATTAAGTGGAAAGTTATTACTTCTTTAGGTTTTTGGTGTAAAGAACGGAGTATAGAAGAGGAAATCCAACTAGTGGATTTTATAGGTTCTTTGTAAGTATATCTCTTTTCTTTTTTATCAACTTTTTGGAGGTGGCCAGCATAGCCTTAATGCTGGTTGAATACAATTTACCAATTTCAAAAAAAAATCCTAGAAAGTGGAATTCTTTATGACTTATATAGAATGTTCGCTTTTGCAGGCAGCAGATTCCCAAATTGTTTCAGACTACGTTCGCTACTTCCTACACCAACACACGTAAGCTTCTTCCCTTGATTAGAATCTGTGTTCCATCTTTTGATTATTCAAGTGCTTAATCGTGGATCACACCTTTTACAACTTGCAAGCCCCTCAACCTCTCCGCCCAAAACTTCTATTAATGGTATCTGCTTTGTTCTTTTCTTTTGGCCTGGTTATAAGCTGCAATAATAGCTGTTAGCTTCTTCATAGCTATCTTCTTTATTATAAAATTGGTTCTCTCTTTTTGTGTATATTTCATTGATATTTGAATCACATCCTCTATAAATAGGGCCATGAATTGGCTCTCTTGTTTGTGTATCTACTTTTGGAAGGAAGTAAATTTATGGTGTAGCAGTAATGTTTGCCAACTTAGTATGCAAAGTTTTTTTTCTGGATTACAGAGTTATTTTCAAGAATTTCTAATCTTGAGAGTTGAGACTTCTTGTGAATGCAGGATACAGCTAGGCCAGCCGGCTACTGTCAAGGTTGCTGCGAACCTCGCAAGGTTATTATCCTACAACAACAAGGTTTGCTCTGTAACCATTATACTCTTTCTTAGTTTTTCCCATTAATATAAGTTGTTATTAGCATTATATGCTATAGCTTGAAAATTGTCAATCTCTTTAATTCCTCTTTAATGTGAATAGATCATGGTTGTGTACTCACGAGTCTCAACAAATAGAGATAGCTGGTAATTGTGTTCAAGTAATTTTGTGCCATATTTCGTGCGTATCTTTGATGGTTCAATAAAATATGATGTCAGTCTGTCACTGTCTAGTAGGACATTTCCTTTATTACCGGCAATCTCATACCCATCTGATAGTAGTAAAAAATTGGCTGGTCTTAGCTGCACTTTTTGTAAGATCAATATAACCCTGACACTTAGTATTGATTTGAATATTGAACAATGATTATGTTCTAAACAGAGATGGAGAGCTTTAGAAGCTAAAGTCATTCTATCTTACTCAGGAAATTTTGGTAAATTTTGAGTTGATCTCATTATATATGTTATCTGCAGACCTATAACATCACTTTTGCTTTTGTGTTTTTCAACTTAAACCGTTTAATCATTATGAATAATTCCCTGGTAATTGTGCCACTATAATATTTATAGAGATGTATGCAGTTTCACCACACATGCATTTTCTTTTTTTCCCTTTCATGGATATATTTATGCTAAATGAACTAATGCATAAATACCCATTTTAAAAATAAATTAATTAACCCAAAAGGTTTTTTAAGTAGCTTTTACAACTCTTGTTCACAAGCTTACCATTGCTACTATGCTGGTATTATGTAAATAATTGCTTGGAATTTTGGGTGAACTTAGTCTTTTTGTGCACTTTGTTTTCATGTGCTATTCTATAGATCCACCAAGTGTATTCTAGAATCTATAGCTGTCAGTAAAAACGGTTCATTTTAAAAAAAAAGTACGTCATACATAATATTTGCTTGATAAAGATGGTGGCCGGACTAGCTTGCGTGCAACTCAACTATTCATCTGGGAATATCTCCCACCAACACAGTTACCGGGTAACTTTGCCTGCCAAGGCTTTGCTTAGGCAGATGGAAAGAAATCACCTAGTGTTTTTTGTCGTAATTGGGATTTCAACGTGGTTTCCAAGGTTTACACCCACTTCATTGACCACTAGATTACATACTAACAACAACATACCGAGTGGAATTCCACAAGTGGATCTGGGGAGGGTGGGGTGTACACATACCTTACACCTACCTCGTGTGAGGTAGAGAGGAATCACTAAGCCAGATACATCATAAATAATATACTACCTAGGTTAATTTATGATGTACCTTTTTATATTTATTTGATCCATTGCTCTCTGTATGTCCAGGATAGGCTCCAAACAGGACTGATTGTTGGTGGTTGGGACAAATATGAAGGAGGCAAGATATATGGAATCCCTCTTGGAGGCGCAGTCTTGGAGCAGCCTTTTGCTATTGGAGGTTTGCTATTAATCTGTATTTCTTGGTTATCTCTCGTGCATGTATCCAGAAACACTTGGCTTTTGAAGCTTCTTTTCAGCTCACAGAAACCCCATTTGGGGGGGATTGATTTCTACAAAGAGCTGGAAACTGGAAAACACAGCAAGACCCAACAGAAGTAAGAAGATGGAATTAGAAAGATACCATTACATACTCCAGGCCATAGATCTCATTTCGGAGTTTAAGAAAACTAAACAAATAAACCGCCTGTTTTGGTTGCTGCATATAAATGGCCATGAGTGTATGAAAGAGAGACCGGGATGGGGGTGGGGGTGCCTATCACTTTCAAGGGAGATGAGGAGCTGCATTGTTGACTAGAAGAAGAATAGGTAGAGTTAGATGAAACCAGATCACAAGGGTGACGGTAGCATATGTATGTTTCCAACAGGTTTCAATTTATCATCATTATAACCTGGTAGTCTGGTTCAGTGAAACCCATCTTTCTCTTTTGCACGAGAGTGTAAAGTGCATTTAGCTGTTTCTCTAGATGGTTCTGTTTGTGGAGGGTTTTTCTAGAATTCTTTCTTAGACCCAGAAATATTCGTAACCGCCCTTGTCCTTCTCTTTTCTGGAATGAATAATGAGAATGGAAACAAATGAAAATGGATAAGAAAGAATACTTTGGAACTACATTAAACCAAAATAAAAAGAACACCGGAACTAGACATGAGCTACAAGGTTCACGTATTTGGTTTTTAATAACCTATATGTGATGGAATAGGTTATTTGGTTGTATTCAAGCTTTGTTGGATGATATGTTCTCCTTACATTTTGGTGCTATAGTGAAATTAAGATATCATCTGAGAATTTTTGGTTGCTGTACATGACAATGGGTTCAATCCCACTTTCTGGGAAGATAAGAAGCTGATTTAACACCCTGCTGTCTTGTTTGAAATATGTTCAGAATGTTTCCCTTGGTGTTGCTTAATGAAGTGTGTATTGAGAGCTGACTTCACAGCTTATAATTGGTTTAATTTATTAATTTCCCTGTGCAAGATGCTCCAGGGGCTACCAGTTGGCTGAACAATATTCTGTTCATTGACTGTTACTTTCAGGATCTGGCTCTACTTATTTGTATGGTTTCTTTGACCAAGCATGGAAAGAGGGAATGACTCAAGAAGAAGCTGAGGTTAGTTTCATGTAGTTTGTATTTAGAACCTGTCTAATTTGTACGGCATTGTTGGACCATCAAGATGGCTTCATCTTCACAGCTATGTGTTTATCTTCATCTGTCATGATTTAGAGTTTATAATGCAAATATCTATTGAAAAAGAAGTATGTTATGCTCGAGATGAAACTTGTTCAGAAGTAGAGAATTTCCTATTAATTTGTTACACTGCTTTCGAACCAATAAAATATTTTTTTGTAAAGAAGGGGCTGCATAGTTTGGTTCACACATTGACACTACAACCAACCACCATGGTCATTGAATAAGATCTTGAACTTGCATCTTGCCTATGGACATGTTGATGGTCTGATCAGTGATCAATCATCTGTATTGGTACTGCTTCTCTATTCACTAATATGCTTTAATGATAATTCTGAAGATTTAAGTTTGTTTCACCTTTTCTGCAGAAACTGGTGGTCACTGCAGTATCTCTTGCCATTGCACGAGATGGTGCTAGCGGTGGAGTTGTTCGGACTGTAACTGTGAGTTAATTAATTTGCTTTATGCTTGTTCAAGTGGCATAATATGATTCAATGAAATTTATTTGCTTACCGAGTCTCTAATAGCAAATTATTCAAGTTAAAATAGACAGTCTTCGCTTATAAGAAATAGAATAAAGAATTTGCCTCCTCATCTATTGCTTTTATCAATCCCTAGGAACCTTTGATATACCTGTTGGTATTAGTAATTGTAGGCTTGTAGCATCAACTTCATGAAACTCTGCTTCCTAATTTATCTACATGTTTAGCACATTTCACTGTGTCCAAGAGCCATTCATTGTGCTTATATCTAAGCCTTGTAATTTTGGAGTTTGGATCAATTCTCAATCGTAAGAAACTAGTGTTATTTGTTATGTTGTGAGCAACAAATTACTTCCACTCTAGGTTTTAAATAATTCTCTCTGATACTTGCTGTTTGTGTGCTGTATTGCTCATTTGAAACTCCAGCATAATTTCAGCTTTTGTTAGGATTGGTGGAGTCTGTAAATTTTTTTTACTGGCTATTGTTTTTGCTTTGGAACACTTATTTAATAGCGGTGGTGTCCTGGATTTTCTTTGGAACACTTTAAGCATTATCCTCATCTTATTGAAAGAGGGATCTCATGTCTCATTATATAAGCATATCTTTTTGAACAATTTTGATAACCAGATTAACAAAGATGGAGCTACAAGAAAGTTTTATCCATGCGATTCCCTTCAACTTTGGCATGAAGAACTAGAGCCCGTGAACTCCCTGCTGGATGTTGTGTCTGCATCAAGTCCTGTTCCAATGGTCAGTTGAAACTAGAGTGTCTTTGCCCCTATTAACATGCTGTAGAATTTTGTTAGCTGCTGCTGCTATACACGTACTCTTATTGCGTGTTCTGGATCATTTCTTCTTTTTTTTCCCTTCCTTTTGTCCAGCTGCAACTTTAGAACTCTTATCATGTCCTGGGGTCATCGTACTTGTCCCTTCTTTTAATCCTGCCCTGCAATAGGTTAAACATAGTTCTGAATTCTGATTGTTTCTGGTCCATA
This sequence comes from Solanum piurae, assembly GCA_029582685.1. NCBI lineage: Eukaryota > Viridiplantae > Streptophyta > Magnoliopsida > Solanales > Solanaceae > Solanum > Solanum piurae. Next base: position 22,562 of record JAJOOO010029054.1, read on the forward strand.
TTATGTAAGATTCGCCTAATTCAGTTCTTCTAAAAAGTTAAAAGAAAATTTGGGCCAAGCATGTAGCCTACAGTGACCCATCAGAAATTTTATCAAAATAATTTTAATTTTCTTTTGTTTGATAGGTGTGTATGTAGTTTTATTAGTTTTTTTTTGGTAATTAAATAAATAAAACTCCGTAGGAGTTGAGAGATTGAGTTTTAATTTATTATGGAAAAAGAACACTTGTATCTCAAAAAGGAAAACTATTACAAGCGGCTACCTCCTTACTTTCATACCCCCTTGTTTTTAATTGATAATGTGTGTTTACTGCTTGAACCATCAAAGTGTATATATACTCTGATGGTATCAAACAGTGGTTCAATAAAAACACTACTTAGTTACTCCTTGATATTATTAGAGTATGTACATACTTTGATGACATCAAGGAAGAACAAATTGTGTTTAAGTGAAAAGATTGTTCAATATACTATCAAAATATATATATACATACTCCGATGGTATCAAGAATGAAGAATAAGTGAATAGCAGGATAAATATATTGGGTTGGATCCAATTTGGATAAATATTTGTAACCTAATGAGTTTACCCTATTTTGGTCCAAGACCAAACAAACAATCCACTTATTTAACAAAATTTGTTTTGATCCAAATGTAGACTTTGGTCTTTCGATAACACACTAGAGTTGGTATTTTGATTACACATGAGCCGTTTAGAAGTTGGCAAAGAAAGGCATCATATCCTAACAAAATTTGAAGGCTCAAATATTGATTTTTTTTTTTTTTAAAAAAAGTAGTAATCAAAATAACATCTCAAAAAAAGTAAATAGACAAAAACTATATATAACACACTAATTTAGTGGTACTATATAAGATCTATCAACTGAATTAGGTTTAACGATCGTTACCATTGATGGAACTTATATAGTGCATAAAATTAGTGCGATATATGAAGAAAATACATCGCAGTATGCTCACTCTGTTTATTTGTTTATTTACTTACATACACATATGGCAGGACATTTCTCTCCTTTTTGATAGCTTTAATGTTCAGGTCTGTACATGCACATTAATTATTTTATGAGATTTTTCACCAACATAAATATCTGATAACTTAATCTATAAAAATCACTTTATATTTTTGCTTTTGTTGAGAGTTTAAACTTACAATTTTATAATTATATAATCCCACTTTATTGACTATTTAGGCATACCTTTCTTGTGCCAATATATAATATGACATTTCTCAGGCTAAGAAAAATACTATTAATTGGGTTTAAGGTCTTATTTCGATCTACCTACTTTTAAAGTCAAAATGTTGTAATACTACGTTATGTAACATTGTTACTTTGAGTTTTATTATCTACTCTCTTTTTTTAAATCGTTGTGTTTGGGTCAGCTTTTGTATATCTCGATTAATTTCATAAGATATCTGACATTTCCTTCCAGCAACATGTATTAGGTAACTCTATCTATCAAGGTTAGGACAAATGGAAAGAATCACCTACTGTTTTTACAAGTTGTCACGTTATTTTTTGAAAATCAAATTATATAAATTAGCCAATGTTTTAATTAAGACTTGTAATTTATACAATACACTTTTTGTATAGTTATTAAATTTTAATTAATCTAATTTAAACTCCAAATACCAGTCAAATTAATTTTCGAAAAGTAAAACATGACAACTATTTTAGAATAACGGAAGTAACATCTTTATACTTTTTTCATCTTGAGCTGTTCTTTTGTATATTGGTATAGCTAATGAATAACAATATCAAACTTTATGGTAGAAGATTAATATAGTGAGGCAAGATGTAACATATGGAGCACTAAACTTTTTATATTATTAAAGATGAGAATTATTACTATTTTGATAATAGAAAAGTGAAGCATGCTAGGAATTTCACGCGTAATAATTTAGTTAGATGAATAATTTTAAAAAAAGACATAATTGCTTCTATCATTATTATTGTTAGTACTACTTATTAACCAAAAAAGCAGCATCAAAATTAAATTTAGTCACTTTGCTAAATAATTTCATATACTTGATTAATCTTTTGAGATATTTACTCTAAAAAAAAATCTCATATGTTAAAAACTTGTGAGAAAATATCATTTTAGTTAATAAGGATAAAATCTTCTCCATATTAATAGTGATAAGGGTACATTTAATCTTTCTTATCTATTAATAAATGACAAAATACATATTTTTAAAAAAAACTTGTGATAGTTTCAAAGACCTCCCTCGAGGTTTTGCACTATAACACTCATCTCCTCCATAGTTTACGATGTTATGCCTACGTTCCTTATTTTAATATTTTTTAACCATTCTTTTAACATTTTAAAAATAAATATAAAATAATTATGATTCGTTAAATTTGTTCCTCTTTATATTAATATTTTCATAGTAAACCATATATTAAAAAGTACTTATTTAATAAATACTTAAAAGATAAATCAATATGAAGAAATGAGTATCTTTGTTTGGTAAAAAAAGGAATGTGTATATATATATATATATATATATATATATATAAAGTCATGGAAACGTTATGCGATTTCATAGAATATATGTCAATTGCATTTAATTAAGATGCTGCCTAACTGATTTGATTTGATAGCATTTTCCAGGAATTTGCTCACTCATTCTTATCTCATTCAAACTTAATTTAATTAATTCTTAATATTGAGTTTTGTATCATTTAAATTTGATAATTTAATTTCTTTAATTCAAGGTAAAATCTATCTGTAAAACTGCTTTTGTTCCAAAGTCAAATGATTATTTCTAAATGCCAATTTTGCATCTTGTTTAATTTCTAAGGTGACTTCTCAATTTCTAAATATTACTTCCAATTATAAATGACTGATCATTTTTTTATTAATCTTTAATATCGTTGGTTTTGTCATAAATAACTCGACGAATGAATGAATCGGATCGATTTGATAAATGAAAAGATTTGTATGAATTATGTTTCGTTATCACTTTGTGGGAACTTGTTAGGTAGGACCAAACTGAGAGTTAGTAGCATAAACAAAGATGGATTTGTGAATGAGAAATATAAGTTTCCTATTTTCATAGGAATCAATGGAATTATTTCACATTGTTCAAGTGGGCTGGAGACGAGATCTTTCACTAGATCCACTGCATCTTTATAGGCTTCACCCGCTACTTCGTTGACTAAGTTGGTTTGGGTTTTTCAATTATCAAATCAAACTATTTGTGTCGGATTTTTAAATCTATAAACCAAATCAAATCAATAAAACTCAGGTTTTTCAACTTCGGGTTTTTTTGGGTTTTTCGGATTTTCGGGTTTTTTCGGATTTTTCCGGTAAAGTATTCATACAAACATATAATTTACTTGTACTTCAAATATTTCTTTAGTCCTACCAAAATACAACTATCTAAGGTGTATCTTAAGAAAAATAACACAAAATATGATATGAGTATGACACTAAAATATCCAACAAAAAAATAATAATAATGAAATCGCGTAAAACAAATATTGCAAATTAACAAGTCATAATGAAAATGATCATAATTTAA
>JAJOOO010029055.1:0-19695 GCA_029582685.1 Solanum piurae
CCCCCCCCCCCCCCCCAAAAAAAAATAAAAATAAATTAAGTTTGATTTCAAAAATTATTTTCTACTCTAGTAAAAATAAAAGATATTTTTCAAAAAAAAAATCATTCAAAAACCAAACACTAAAAATCTTTTTCAGAAAATATTTTCTCCTCACCAACCAAACATGAGAAAATAAGTCAAAAATCTACTTGTTTTCCAGGAAAATGTTTTCCTAGAGAATATTTTCCATGGAAAATATTTTATTCCTTCATACCAAACACACCCTTAAAATAAATAAATATGTTAGGATAAAGATAAGGGACCAAAATGAACACCTTCTATCATACATTAAGGACTATTTTAATCAAGTGAAATATACTAAAGATCAAAATAAACGTCTTTGTTATACATTAAGGACTATTCTCATACAGTGAAATATATTAAGGACCAAAATAAAACATTAACCATTGCGTATTTGGTCATTTTTTTTTTCTTTTTCTTTTCGTTCTCAAAAATAAAATACGTGCAGTTTGTGCTTGAACATGACCCGAGTCCCTTTTTTTCCTTCCTTGGGTAATTGATGACCCGAGAATACTGGTTTCGGGTTCGTATATAAACATCGCAATGGTTTGGAAAACACTTTCCCCCTCCTCCGCCTGTAAATTGAATGAATGCAGAAAGGGAGGGACTTCATCAAAGCCATTCGTAGAAGCTTCTTCACTCTCCACAGCAACACTTCCATTTCTCAGGTAACAAAACTCTCTCTCTGTCTCTGTCTCTGCCCTAATCACACAGTTTAAACAGCTTATGCTGACATTGTGTACAGATGGATCAATCAACGCGTTACCGTTACAGTCCAACTTTGAAATGGAACCCTATGGTTGAAGAATACTTCATCAAAGCTTACGGAGCTGATCATTTCTCTCGGATTTCTACTGCTCTCACGTATGCTGTTTGCCTCATCTACCTTATACTATTACTACCAATTTGCAATCTGTCATTTCCACTTTACACTTTCTCTATTGTTATGTATTTGTTAGATAACTTGTATATTAACTTTAGTAGTTGAGTTCTATGTTGAATTGATAAGAAGTTCTTAGATTTGATGAAATAGAGTTGAGCTCAATCTTTGTGTTTGTAGGTCGTGGTATTCAGTACTACAAATCTAATGCTAAGAAATTTTGGCGAAAATGAGGTTTAGAGGGCTGTGATTGGTCTAAAGGGCGGGTCACAGACGGATTTCTTGGTTATTAAAAAAATAAAAAAAAAAGAAAAAAAAAAAAGAAAAAAAAAAGAGATTAATAGTAAAGGACTATTAGTAATTAAATTCGTTATTCATGTGGATTCTGAGTATTTCCTTTGTTTGTTAAGTAGAAGATGCTTTTAAGGGAAGTTGGAGAGTATAGCTGTTGTTAAATTCAAATTTGTGAAAAAAATTCATTGTATTAGCACAAAGGGAGTTTTCTACTACATTGTTTGATGTTATAGACTTGTTACAATCTTTCACTATGTGATCTATACAAGTTTAGACTATTTTACTTTTGTCAGTATCATCTTGGTACGGAAAGTTGAACAAACTATTTTTATTACTGTTAACAAAATAAATACTCCCCCTTTTGTTATGATTTCTTCTTGTTTCCAACTGTATGTATAAACATGTTTCTTTGGTTTGTTTGTAATATTTGAACGCATTACCTGTAGGCACAAAAAGTGTCGCTGGTATTTCCTTTATGTGTAGATGTTTCCTTCATGTGGGATTTCAGTGGTATGTTATTTTTGTAGATGTTTCCTTCTAACATTCAAATGTCAATGCTTTTCTTAGGCGCCCATCATGTTACTCTTGTATCCGTGTGAATACGCTCAAATCAACAAGTGATGCTGTTATTGAGAAGCTTTTGGAAATTTTTAAGGAAAGAGGAATGCATGATGTTGCAGTTCAAGAATCTTCTACTACATGGGAGCCAGATAATTGTTGCAAGGCAACCTTAAAATGCACTGGAAGTGCAGAATCTCTTAAGGCCATCAAAAGTATCGCAAAGTGTCAATTTCCTGGCTTGGATTATGTGGTTTTTGTTAAAGGTTCAGGACCGCATGCAATTCATTATGGGGACAACGAAGGCAAACCTCTTAAGGAGGTAATTGTGAGCCGAAAGTGTGCAGAGGCAGTTCTTCGTGGTGCCCAAGTGAGTAATTATTCAGACTTATAGGAATTCATTTTGAGTTGAATTGGAGAAGTTCATTGTCTTTCTCCCGAGTAACGTGGATAGTAGGTGTATTTCAACCTGTAGATAGAAGGAGGAAAAGATGCCAAATCATGATGGTATTTCTAACTTTTACCACGCGATGTGTTGTGTATTTAAGTTGTCTATATTGCTGCTTAAGTACGTGCATGCAAATTCATGATGCTGTTCTTGATATATGAAAGTGTCTAAGAGTTGTACATCCTTACCTATTATCTTCTCTATTATGTTAAAGCACTTGACTGTTTTCTAGACAACATACATACCTTTGTTTACAGCAACATTATAGCCCAAAACCTGTGCTAATAAGACAAAGAAATTGAGTCTAAAGTATATGGCTTGAATGAATCAGTAACAACGGATTAGTGGAATGAGGTATTAAGAGACGGATAGGGAGGGAGTGATCCATCAATCATTAGTTGACCTTCCCATTGAACCAGTGATGGTGCTTACAGCGGAGCTGTTTAAGTTTTAGAATTCCATCTCTAGTTCTATTTGGAAGTATTTTCAGAAAGTACACAGGAAAAGAACTTACAAAGAAGAAGGGAAAAAAAAAAATCATAATTGAAGAAGGAACTGTACTGTTGCATAAATTGGAAGACTTCTAAGAACTAAGGTCATGCAATCATGTGAGTATCATATTCGACTATTTATTCTTTTCTTCTTTCTATTCTTAATTTATCCTGTCTTATTCAGGGGTGTAGGTGTAAATTTTGACGTGTACTTCAAGTAGTACTTACCCTTCTCCATCTATGCACATTTTATCTGGAGCTATGTAATAGGCTCATACCTTTGTCAGGATTAGTGACATCTTGACCTTCAATATCACTTGATGTTATGCATTAGTTTTTTTTTTTGTCTATAGTTAGGGGCAGAAATATACCAACAGGAGACGCATGTTCCTGCAAGTTGACAATTTTACCAAAACAATGACATTGGAACATCGGAAGATCTTTCTTCTTTGATTTGCTAGAATTTTTTTGTAAAGAGTGCATGTGCTTTTGTTAAATTACAAATTAGTACCTGACACAATCTTACCATTTACTTGTCATATTTCCCAGGTTTATGTGCCCGGTGTTTTGGCATGCAGTGCTCATGTTGAAAGAGGTGATGCAGTTGCAGTTTCAGTTGCTGTGGAACAGTATGGTCCAGATGGTGGATGGGGTGTTGCAATAACACGCGGGACTGTTCTACAAGGATCACAAGAAGGTAAACTAACTTCTTGTTTAGCACCTTTTCATATCTAATAAAGGGTTCTTTCTGAATTCTTACACTGATTTGACCCCAAAGGCATTAATGTGTTTCTCTGTGGAAAAGTTTGCCGAGGAACTTACTATTTCTTTAACATAAACTTGACATGTGCGTGTAACTGCAGTATACATTTTGGTCTTGCTTTTGGTGTTTCCTCATTTTCACTTTTGCCCATATATGACAGGGCATCAGTTAGTTAATGATTTTGTATGGGTAACATCTGCCTCAACTAAGTTTTTTTTTTTTATAAGGTTAAAGCTTATCATTGAATGGGCATCAGGAAGATGCCAAGTTACAAAAGGTGTGACCAGTTAGCTCTAGTACAGAAGGGCAAAAAAAATATTTCAGCACTACTACAAGTAGCCTAAGCTAAAGCTAAGGAGCTAACAAAATCCAAAAACATGTCAATGCTATTGACAGGTGAAAGAAAATTCCAACTGAACAGATAAACTAAACACTTACTCTTTAGAGAGTGGGTAGGAATTGAAATTCCATCAAAGCATCTGTGATTCCTTTCATTCCCGATAACCCAAAAAATGATTGCTGGGATCATCCTCCAGTCTTTCTTGATGGTTTTGTCAACTCTCCAAGAGATTCAGCTGATGTAGGACTCCTTGATCGACCTGGGCATACTCCAGGATAGGCCATATAGAGATAAGAAAAAGTTCCAAATATCAGTTGTGATGGGGCAGTGCGAGAATAGGTGGCTTACACTCTCAAGATTCTGTTTGCATAAATAACATCTGTTTACTAGAGTAATTTTCCTTCTGCTAAGATTATCTAGTGTCAAGCAAGCATTATTGAGAGCTGCCCAGGCCAAGCATGTAACTTTGATTGGTAGCCTGGTCCTCCAGAGTCCAGACATGCTTCCATGGCCAATCCTCCAGAATTCTACCCTGTGAACACATTAGATCGTAACTTTCCCCAACTGTGTATTCCCCCTTTTTAGATGTATCCCAAATGATTTTGTCTACTTGGTAAGCCAATTGGTTTCCAACTAGTAGTAAGAACTGGGGGTAAGCCAGTTGGTTTCGATGAAGAAAAGGTTTCATTTGCTGGGGTGACGGTATGTGCTTAATGCACAAAATTCAGATATTTATTTCTCAATGAATGAGAATTTCCTTAATGTGATAGTCATTGACTCCTTATTTTGGCGAATTTCTTGCAAAACGAAAAGCTAGTTTTGCGGTAAGATATTTGAACCATTAGCTTCATCTCACACCAATGTAATCTGAAAGGATATTAATGTTTTCAGAAATATCCTTCTTCTCAGATGATTATGGTGGGATATACTGCATTTTTATGGTTAAATACCAAGATAATTTTTCATCTAGTCTGATTTTGAGGATACAAGTTTGCTATAGTTTTTTTTCTTTATTACTTGCAAAAAAGGTATGCTATGATCTTTCTGAAATATACTCTAGATCTGCTTGATTTGTTGAAATGTTGTCTTCTCTCTTATACAATCAAATTTTGCAGTATATAAAATCTATGGCATCTTTTTATTATTTTAAAGTTGTATGACATCCATCCAGCCTTGAGTGACCAATCTCAGTTTTGATTAGATCCTTATTACTTTGAAAGAGATGGCTTCTACATTGGCCAAGCAACAGCAATGATGTCAAGAGCTGGGATGTTTCGTGTTACTGAAGGAGTTGCGGTGGATATGAAGGAAAGAGTATACAGACTACCCTCCTTTTATGGTATAAGTTTCTCGCCTTCTCCAGTATTTTTGAAATCATTTACAGGATATTATGTGCATACATCTTTATGGCATACTCTGGTTTGTCACACTTGATGATGAGAATCTGCTTCAACTTAATAAATGTTGTTACCATCTCGTTTTAAAGAATATCTACAGTCTAGCATTTTTAAAATGGCTACTTTATTCTTGTCTGACAGGGGTATCTCTGCCTTTCTATATATGGGATTTCCCCCCATTATGAATGAAATTATTTCTTATTTGATAAAAAAGTGTGTCTGCCTTTTTTCTTTGGGTAACTGTTTCAATTTCGATTCTGTTTCTCATCCCTGTCGAGAATTACTATGGCACATTTACAGTTTTAGCTGATATTTTTAGTCTAAGTCATGGTTCTGAACTGGAAATGAGGAACTTTAACATAGTCAAGTTCACGACGACGGAAGTGATGTAAGATGTCTGTGAGAATCAAAAAGAACAGAAGTATAGTATGCTAATATGGTGTTTTTTTGTTCGTTTGGTGCGTAGGTTTTACTTTTTAGAGTATAGTAACAGTTGATGCACCTCCTTTGTGATGACTGATTAGATGTCATGCATTTATCATGAAGAGTAGAAAAGAGAGTTTATTTCCGTGTGATTTTACTAATTTCGTATTAGAAGCTTTAGTTATTTTGCCTTTCTCAATTGCAGTGATTAGAATGTGGAGAAATTTTCTGGCCATCTTGGAAGGAAAATTAAAACCAAATTTCTGATTAGACCCAGGATTGATTCTACATGAATGATATTTTGCCGTTAGAGATGATTAACGTTGCAAAGACACTTCATCCGATTCTCAGTGTCAACGATCGTAAATCAGTATAAACCCAACTAAATGAGTTGGGGTCGATCCCACAGAGAGTAGCTTTCTTTTGAATTCGATTATGAGATTATGATGGTGACCTTGTCAGCTGAACACATTTGTGAACCAAACTCGGGAACGTCGTCACTAATCCAAACGAACAATTTTCGAATTACCAAATTCAACAATCAACAGGAGACAATCAAATAAGGAGGTAATACTTGGGTGAATGACTAACCAATTGCCAAATTCAACTCAATAGGTTCAAATCCTTAACCAACCATGCTAATTTGTTATGGGTAGAATGAACTTTAGATAAGGCACTTTTCTCTCGAACAAATACCTTGTTTTCACTGCCACCATTTAGAAACATAATCTACTGCCACCAAAATGTACTTATTACCAAATGAACTCACAAATGGGCCCATGAAATCTATTCCCCAAATGTCAAATAGCTCAATCTCTAAAATAGGCGTGAGAGGCAACTCATATCTTTTAGACACTCCACCTTGTTTCTGACATTGAGTGCACTTCTTAACAAACTCGTGAGCATCTTTGTAAAGGGACGGCCAGTAGTAACCTCTTTGAAGAACTTTAGCAGCTGTACGTACCCCACCAGATGACCCCAAACTGGTGAAGCATGACAAGCATGGAGAATTTCGTTGGTTTCTTCCTTCGGAACACATCTCCTAATGATATGGTCTGCACACTCTCTGAATAAGTATGGTTCATCCCAAAAATATTTCTTGACGTCGAACAAGAACCTCTTTTGTTGATAGAAGTTCAGTTCATCCAACATTAACCCACACACCACATAATTAGCAAAATCAGCATACGGCGGAGTTTGTTGGAGGGTTATCGTGAATACATGTTCATCGAGAAAGGCATCATTTATGTCTACCTCCAGCTCGTCATCTTCCTTGCCTTCCAATCTTGATAAGTGATCAGCCACCTGATTTTCACAACCTCTTCTATCTTTGACTTCAAAGTCAAATTCTTGCAACAATAACACCCACCTTATCAATCTTGGCTTGGCATCCTTCTTTGTCATCAAATAACGTAGGGCAACATGATCAGTGTGAACAATCACTTTAGTGTTGAGCAAGTATGCCCGAAATTTCTCAAACGCATATACTACCGCAAGTAATTCTTGTTCTGTAACCGTGTAGTTATGTTGAGCACCGTTTAGAGTTTTGCTTGCGTAGTAAATGGGGTGAAATAGTTTGTTGCGTTTTTGCCCCAACACGACACCTAATGCCGTGCCACTTGCATCACACATCACTTCGAAGGGTTCTGACCAATCGGGACTAATGATAACCCGGGTGGATGTCAATTTTTCTTTCAAAGACTTGAAAGCCACCATACACGCATCATCAAAGTTGAACTTCACCTCCTTCTCCAAAAGTTTGCATAGAGGGTGTGCAATTTTTGAGAAGTCTTTGATGAACCTCCGTAGAAGCCGGCATGCCCCAAGAAACTACGAATACCCTTCACCGAAATTGGTGGTGGTAGCTTCTCAATCACTTCAATCTTTGCTTTATCAACCTCCAGCCCTTTTTGTGACACTTTGTGACCAAGAACTATACCTTCCCTAACCATGAAGTGACATTTTTCCCAATTTAGGACCAAATTTGCCTCCACACATCTTTGAATAACTTGTCCCAAGTGTGCTAAACATGCTTCAAAAGTGTCACCCACAACCGAGAAGTCATCCATGAAGACTTCCATTGAATCCTCCACCATGTTAGCGAAAATAGATAGCATGCAACGTTGAAATGTTGCCGGAGCATTACATAACCCGAACGACATCCGTTTGAAGGCAAAAGTTCCATATGGGTAGGTGAAGGTAGTTTTCTCTTGGTCTTCCGGAGCAATGGAGATTTGATTATAACCTGAGTACCCATCCAAGAAGCAATACCATCTTCTTTCTGAAAGTCGATCAAGCATTTGATCCATAAAGGGCATGGGAAAGTGATCTTTTTCGATCCACGAGTTCAACTTCCGGTAGTCCATGCATACTCGCCATCCGGTCACCGGTCTCATAGAAACAAGCTCTCCCTTTTCATTTGGAACAACCGTGATGCCTACTTTTTTTGGTACACATTGGACCGAACTCACCCACTTACTATCCGCAATAGGGTAAATCACTCCCGCATCTAACCACTTTATATTCTCTTTTTTCACCACCTCTTGCATAGTGGGTTCAATCTCCTTTGGTGTTCAACACTCGGCTTATATTTGCTATCAAGCTGGATCTTGTGAGTGCAAATGCCGGGTGGAATGCCCACAATATTAGCGATCGTCCATCCAATGGCTTTGATGTATCTTTTCAATACTTCCAGGAGCAACTTCACCTGCCATTCAAGCAAGTTGGCAGCAATAATTATGGGCAAGGTGTTATATTCCCCCAAGAATGCGTATAAAAGATGGGACGGAAGCACTTTCAACTCAAGCTTCGGTGGTTCCTCCGTTGATGGCTTTGCTGGAGGACTTTCTCGATTTTTTAGATCAATGTCCAGCTTCAATGGAGTCTTTGAATATTCCCCCATGCTCGAAAGAGCAGCTACTACCTCTTCACAACCTTGAACTTCGAACTCATCATAGTTAGCAAGCACGGCCTCAAGTGGTTCACTCATACACATCAAATGGCTCACACTAGCTACCGCCTCATTAATAACATCAATAGTAGAGACCACGTGAATATCGCTTGGGTGCTTCATTGACTTACAAACATTAAAGGTTACTTTATCTTCCTTCACCCGGAATTTCAACTCTCCACTTTCAACATCCACTAACGCTCTTCCAAACGCTAGGAAAGGCCTTCCTAGAATAATGGGAATTTCCGCATCAATCTCGCAATCAAGGATGACGAAATCAACCGGAAAAATGAATCGGTCAACCTTTACCAAGATATCATAGAGTATTCCCACGGGGTGCTTGATAGATCGATCCGCCATCTAAAGCCTTATTGTTGTGGACTTCGGTTCACCCAATCCAAGTTGCTTATAGATTGCATATGGCATTAGGTTTATACTTGCTCCCAAATCACATAGAGCCTTGGCGAATTGGAGCATACCGATAGTGCAAGGAATGGTGAAGGCTCTCGGATCTTCCTTCTTTTTATCGTCTCATTAGTCATAATTGCACTATAACTATGAGAGACTTCAATTGTTTCAAAGTCCAAGCTTCTTTTCTTGGTGACTAACTCCTTCATAAACTTGGCATAACCCGACATCTCCAACAATGCTTCCACTAGAGGGAGATTAATCGATAATGTCTTTAACACCGACAAGAATTTCTTGAACTTTTCGTCTTCATTTTTCTTCTTAAGACGTTGGGGAAATGGAGGAATCACTTTGGGAAGAGGTTGCGCCACTTTTGACATTGGAGGGCTTTTTGGTACGTTTGTTTGTAACTCCTTGGCAACACTTTGTTGGATGGGTGTTTCATCTTCCTCAATGCCCTTGTCTACTTTGTGTGTTTGTGCTTCATCATTTCCCTTCACATCACCTACCGCCACCTTTCCACTACGTGTAACTACAACTTGCCCTCTATCACCATTTTCCCTAGTCATAGTTGGCTCCAATTGTGCTGAAAGTAAACTCAACTGACCTTCAAGTAGCTTGATTGCATCTGCGTGAGGGTTCACTCTATTATTCAATGACGAAAAATCAGCCTTCATTCCTTTTAACAAATCATCCGAACCTTCAACTTTGTCAAGGATGCGTGACAACAAGTCATTCACCCAGGGACTACTTGCACTCCCTTTTGACTTTGGGCTCTCACTTGATTGAGTGTGGTCTTCGTCATGCTCATCCTCTCTTCTCCAATAATCACTTTACTCGGCCCATTCTTGATAGTATCTTCTTTGCTCTTCCTCTTTGTGGAAGTTCCAACCTTGATTCCCACCTCATTGTAAATAGCGTGGGTGGAAACCCTCCTCGTAATTCTTGGAATTCCAACCTTGATTCTACCCCGGCTTTGAATAACTCGAGGAAGAACCCTTCTCAACTCTAAACACTTCACTTGTTCCCTTGGGTTTTTTCACATTCTCTAACACATGCTCTTGAAGTAGTTCCATTTGGGCTAACATCTTCTTGATGTTTTCATCCCTTTCTCTTTCTTTATCAAGTTGCTCTTGAGTCATTCTAAAACAAAAAGGCGAAACTTGATCTTCTTGAGTGTACCAAGCTTGATTTATTTTCGTCATGTCATCAAGAAGAAATGAAGCCACCTCAAATGATTGCAACATTATTCCCCCTCGAACCAATTGATCAGCCACTCCTTTATTTACCGAATCAAGATTCCGGTAAAAATATTGGAGTAGCAAATCGTTTGGTAGCCCGTGAGTTGGGAATTGAAGTAGGAGTTTCTTAAATCTCAACCATGTCTCATGGATGGGTTCACCCTCCAATCGCTTAAAACCTTAAATGTTATCTCTGAGTTTCATTATCCTCGACGGAGGAAAGAACCTAGTATTGAATGCCGTGGTGAGCTCATCCCACGACGTGATAGAATTCTTTGGTAACTCAGCCAACCATTTGCTAGCCTTCCCCGTCAAAGATAGTGGGAATAACCTGAGCTGGATTGACTCTTGCGACACATTCTTGAATGAAAATGGGCTGTAAACATCTATAAAATTTCTCACATGCTCATGTGGATCTTCATGAATCAACCCTCCATAGAGTCCCTTCATTTGGAGGAGATGAAGAATTGTGCTCGTGACCTCAAATATCGCATTTTCATCTGTTAATGGTAGGCAGATTGCACCCATTTCACCCGAGTGGGTTGAGTTGTACACATTATTAATATCATCGATACCATCTCGGTGACCTGCTTGGCTACCATTCATTAGACTCTGCCTCACTCATTCTTAAATCTATTCAGCCTAAACAACACGAACACAATGCTGCCTAATCGATCCAACTGCAGCCGACAATTTCACACGTTTTACTTCAATAAAGAAACTCTAAACAACGCTACTCCCGGGCAGTGACGCCATTTTGATTAACGTTTCAAAGACACTTCATCCGATTCTAAGTGTCAACGATCGTAAATTAGTATAAACCCAACTAAATGAGTTGGGGTCGATCCCACAAAGAGTAGCTTTCTTTTGAATTCGATTATGAGATTATGATGGTGACCTTGTCAGCTGAACACATTTGTGAACCAAACTCGGAAACGTCATCACTAATCCAAACGAACAATTTTCGAATTACCAAACACTTAAACAATCAATAGGAGACAATCAAATAAGGAGGTAATACTTGGGGGAATGACTAACCAACTGCCAAATTCAACTCAATAGGTGCAAATCCTTAACCAACCATGCTAATTTGTTATGGGTAGGATGAACTTTAGATAAGACACTTTTCTCTCGAACAAATACCTTGTTTTCACTTAGTTCTCTCGAACCTCAATGCATCCCATAAGAAGACCAGCCCATAATCTCATCAAATCTACTCTCTCGAGCTAGATACAAAGGATGGAGCTTGGGTTTCACTTTCTCAAGCTGAAACCGTCAAGACCCACTAGCTAAGGATGCCAAGTTACTACCTTAGTTCTACACTTCTTTCTCAAGCAAGTGTAAATCCCTGAAATATATCGCAATAAACATACAATATAGAAGCTAAACCACAGTAATAACCCAAACCCACTTCAAATTAACACCGAAAGTCAATAATTACTAGCACCCATTAAACTAAACAAAGCAATTGGTTACATTGTCCAACCCCCAAGATTGGGGTTTTAGCCAATCATCATAAAAAGATGAAGAAATTCGATACCTGCTACAAATTCCATAGCTGGGTATTTGAAAATCCAAAGTTTTCTGTGAAGAATCTCTTTGCTATTACAATACCCAATTGAAAATAGTGAAAAAATTACACAAAATCAACAACAACAGTGTTTTTCTCTCTTTTCTTCGTTCCTCACAATTTCTGGATGCCTTCTCTCTCTTCCAAAAATCAATTTCTACTAATCTGAGGTGTGGCTTTTTTGGCCATTCGGCAAGGAAAGTCGGGCTTCGCCGACCCTTTCGGCGACTCCCCTGTCGTCCTCTCATCTTGCCTTCTTTCTTCACATTTTCCTCGTCCAACCACTGTAATTTTAGGCGATCCAGATCGGGATCGCCGTTCCATTCCGCGATGCACCCTTTAGTTTCTTAGTTCGCCAATCTGCATTCACCTGGGTCTCCATTAGTACTTTTCGGCAACATGGTCCTCCTTCGCCGATGCAGTCGGTGATACGCCGATAGGAGATGCAGTTCGCCGAAGTTCCTCCTATTTTAGGCTCAGTGGTCTGTAAATTAAGGCGATCCAGGGGTTTCTTGGCGATCCGCTGAGTTCTCTCAGCGATGATCAGGTTTGTTTTTCCTCTCTTTTTCAGCTTGTGTTGTCCTTCTTGTCCACTAATGTCCTAGCTTTGTTCCTCAACCCATGTACCTGAAAATCAAGGATTTCGCATCAGTTATTGGCACACATTAAGCATTTGAGGACACTAAATCTATGTAACCAAAGCCCTAAATGAGTCCAAATCTTGGACTCATCAAGAGACCCCTCCAAGCTCTCTCTAAATATGTTTATCATGATTGTCAGTTGCTTATTCATTTTCTTTAGAATGGACAAGGGGTGAATTGGTCCCATTAGTTGTCAAAAAGCAGTGTACATGATTTCTGGTCAAAGTCACTAAACAATATAAGTTTCCATTTCTAGACAGAGACATTAAAGGCTTTGGTCACTTTAAGAAGGTAAGGCTCTTTGGAGGGATGCCATATTTGCAAATTTTCAACTCAATTGGTTAGAGTCCAAATATATTGCAAATCACTATCTTCCTGCAGGTAGCGCTTGGGTAGATGCTATTGCCACTTACCTTGTATAAAGAAAATGGAACGTTTTAGTAGTCTAGAGCTGTTAGGGATGCAGAAGGAATGAGCCATGGGGAAGTCCATTAAGTCAAACCTTTGTTGTTATCAGTGTTACTTAACAGGTCTTCTCTGATTGTTAAAAGTATCTTTATTTATCACAAAGGAAACACTTCGTACACTTGTCATCTCCATGAGTGAGTTTGTCAGTGTTGCCTATTGTCTTTTCGCACAGTGGTTTTCTGAATATGAAAGAAAAGGAAACATTATACACAAGAATATACTCCAAGTGATTTTGGATTGTCTGAAAATAGCAACTTCTTTTTGCAGTCGTGAGATTGATTATAATATCTTGCTTTCAGATTTGCTTGAGGGCGAGATTTTTCTTCAGAACCTTCCAAGCATAATAACTGCACATGCCTTAGGTATGCCCATAATTTCTCAGACATTTTTTTTTGTGTAACAGCGAGTCAATATCATTACATTATATTCTTATGGTAACTAATGCATTTTGAACTCTGTTTCTTGGTTACTGACTATATGCTGCAAGTTTGAAGTATTCGTATTGTAAGAACAATGAGTTCACATTAGTTTTATGTGCCAGTTCAAATTTGAAGAGGAATGGTAAACAATTAATTTGGTTGATTATTACGCATTAAGATCAGATGATGTAATTGGTAAATTGATTAAATGGATTATGCTGTTTCCAGCTTCCTCTGAAAGATGAACTCTGGGATTAATTTCTCTGAGAATAAGATTTAATCCTCTGAAAGTATAGCAAAATGAAGAAGTCTTCGTACAATTTATATCTCTCAACTCTGATCCATGGTGGTGCTGCATCAGTTTATCTCCTTGACTTGATACTTGCTTTCTTTGAGTCTGATATCATTATAATGCCCTAACAAACTTCACCATCCCTTGTATTAACCTGTTTTTTACTCTTGTAAATTCTACTATAGCTATCATTGATCTTGAGCGATGCTGTCCAACTTAACATCAGCTTTAACAAGACCATTCTGAGAGTAACTACTGAGTGTCGATAAAGTATTGCATGTGCAGGCACTTGCTAGCAAATGCTCATTATGTTCTGACTACGGTGATTAAGCTATTGTTTTTACTGGATATCTCAGTCTATAGCCTAATACATTTTATAGTGTGGAAAATGGAATTTTGGTTTTGTAATAAGGTACCTTGCTCTACATCCTGCATTTATGATAACTTGAAGATGTATTCCCCTTTCTTTCTATGCATGGAGTTTCTTTTTCTTTTGTCTATTCTCAACACTCTTAATAAAACCTATCATGTAACTTCTGCAAAAAATAGCTTGGTTAAGTGAGTATTTTTCTCATTTCCAATGCCATGTTTCTTCTTCCTACAACAAATTGTTCTAGATCCTCAACCAGGAGAGAGAATATTGGACATGTGTGCAGCTCCAGGGGGGAAAACGACAGCAATAGCAAGCCTTATGAAGGACAAAGGGGAGGTTGTTGCTGTTGACAGATCTCATAATAAGGTGCACCTTCTGAACTTGGCAGGTGATTATAAGTGTATTATTGTTTATAATACTTGGACATCTTTAACTTCACAGTATTTTGGATTCCGTGGTGCTAACCGAAATGATTTTACATGGACGGTTGTCACCTGGATTAAAGGTGTACATAAATTGTTGAGACTTGCACCATGGAAGTCTGATCTGTTCATTGATAGTATTTCTTAAGAATGGTGTATCATTTTACGTTGAGTAATAGAAACAATGACATGTAAGCTGACATATCCCTTGCTTACAGCAAATTTATTCAATGGCATACACCTTTATAGATGACACTTGTTCAGGTGCTGCTTTGGCGACTTAGAGAAATCCAGGTAT
The DNA here is from genome assembly GCA_029582685.1 of Solanum piurae. Taxonomy (NCBI): domain Eukaryota; kingdom Viridiplantae; phylum Streptophyta; class Magnoliopsida; order Solanales; family Solanaceae; genus Solanum; species Solanum piurae. The sequence goes on from JAJOOO010029055.1 coordinate 14,737, forward strand.
CACTAGCCTATGATTGGTAGTGGAAGAATAATTAGCTTTTATGGAGTGATATAGGTGCATATTTTATGAATCTGTGGAGATGTCAGTTTACTTCCCCCATAATGAAGGAACTCATATTCCCCTTAAGATAAAGAAAGCCCCTGGTTACCTGCAGTGGTAGTTTGAGCAAAATGAACATTTTTGGATGGTCGACAATGTAAAGTATATCATAGTTCACAGATGTGTCCTATCCTCTTACAATCGCTACACTTGGGGTTGAGATATTTAAAACGACTTCTCTTCGATTCTACATAGTCTGAGATGTATGATTTTTTATTGTCTGAGATACGAGAACAGAGGAGTCAATGGTCGGTGATGAGATCACCGTGTGACTAGATAGCGACAAGGTGAAGTAATTGAGAGAATTCATCCACGGTAGGAACAAAATAAGGTAAAAAAAGAACGGGGAATGGGCATAAAGAACCTCAAAGTACAGAATCAGAGTCTCCTATTGAAGTGGCTATGGAGGTTTGTCTCAGGGGAACAAGGTTTGTGGAAAGATGCTATAGCTTCCAGATACACAACGGAAGACTTATGGATCACTAAGGAAGTTGGAAACCTTTATGGGGTAGGTCTATGGAGAACAATCAGGAATTAGTGGCCTAAAATGTGGGGAAATTCAAGAATTGTAATAGGAAATGGAAGGACATCATTTTGAAACGATGTGTGGGTTGGTCAATACCCCTTAAAACAGTTGTACCGTGTGATCTATAATCTGAACCAACAGGAGGCAACAGTAGCAAATGTCAGGGATAACCAAAGATGGAACCTCTCTTTCAGGAGAATGTTGAATGGCTGGGGGATAGACAACCTAAAAAATTTCTACAATTCTCTGGAGCAGGCCAATAACCTTCACAATAATGAAGATAATCCACACTGGTTGAGGGCCAATAATGGGAAATTCATAGTAAAATCAGCTTACAGACACCTTGATAGGCCAGCGGCAATGCTCTTACTATGGCCTTGGAAGATAATATGGAAAGTTTGAGTACCTCACAAGGTTGCTTGTTTCACCTGGTTGGTAGCCAGGCAAGCAATACTAACTCAGGACAATCGAATGAAAAGGGGAAAACAATTATGTTCTTAGTGTTTTTTTTGTGAAAGAGAAATAGAGATTGTTTCTTTTCATCCATTATAGAGTGACAGAGAAACTATGGTAGGTGTTTTTTTAACTTGAGGGGTATCAGTTAGTCTATGCCAAGGCATACCTCAGAAGCTCTAACATGTTGGAATAGAGAAGGAAATATGTCTGGCCACAAGGACAGATGGAAGATTGTCCTTGTTTGCATCTGCTGGACAATATGGAACAAAAGTAACCAAAGATGTTTTGAAAACAAGAGCATCCCTTTCAGAGTTTGAAGTTGAATTGTCTTATAACCTTTTATTTTTGGTGTAACTTCTATGTCCTCCCAAAAAGGTGGAGGATATTACTCACTTTCTAGATAGCTTAGGAGGGATATAGATGATAGAGATCTTTGGTTTTGCTTACTGTAAACTCCTGATGTAATTACTACTAAATACGCTATTGGTGTATTTTGTCTATAAAATGTTTAACTTTCTCAAAAAAAATAAGGAAGTCCTATAAGTGTAAGAACTAGAAACATTTTCCTTTGTTATTCATGCTGTTTTTCAACACTAGTAGGGACTGATATCAACTTCTCAAATTCCTCCATGGCTGTCTGTTACCAATCCTAAATAAGAAGACATTTAGTTTCTGCTTCCTTAAGTTAGTCATCTGAATCACATCATAGAAACGAGATATGCTATTTAGCACCGAACAATTTCTTGACTTTGTTAGCTCTCTAATACTAGTTTGAAGATTGTAAAGGAGCTAACAACTTTTGCTTATTCTCTCTGTGAGCCCTTTTGTCTATTCTGTAATTATGCCTGCTTGATGCTTTTTAATGAAATACCTTGATTCATCAAAAAAAAGAAAAAGAAAAAGAAATATGAGATATGCAATTAATGTATAAAATACGAGCCTATTCCCAAACTAAAGGTATCAACTTGCAATCAATAGATCGCCATAAAGACTGCACAACTGAGCATCAACCTTCCCCTTTGTGCTCGGGCCTTCTCATCACACTGGCTTCCCTTTTTGGTTTAGTGATCTTGGACACATGACCTTGCACTACAACTCAACAAGGAAGCCCAAGTTAAATAGATAGAACTTCCCATTGAGGGTTCCAAAGTAATCATAAGACTTGGATTTCCAATCCTGTGTATTTGTAACTAAAACGTGAAACCTGAAAGACATGGTTGGATTGAAGAGAGTTCTGGGGAAACAAAATAGTAAACAATCAATATTCAGGAGGGGAACAGTATCAGTTCTGCCTAAAAACCCGTCGAAGAGTTGCTTAAACTGCTAGTGCCCTGCAATAAAATCTGAAGAGTAAAGATTGTTCATTCAGGCAACACACACAGTAAAAGGAGAAACTAGAGAAGCCGATGGAACTGGAGAACAAATTGTTCGGAAAGTGAAAATATGACCAGATCTGTAAATCTGGTTATCGGAACTGTTGGAAATGGATGGGCTCAGTTCAGAATCACCAGTCGTCTCTACCTCAGATCAGAGGTGGAGGTCGCCGGAAAAGAATGCTTGGTGACTGTCCCTGATGTCGCTGATTATCGCACAACGAGGGTTTCTCCCCAAAGATTTGATACCATGTGAGAAATAAAGGCATGAGAGAAATATTATTGAGATTTTTTAAAGTGATTTACTCTCATCATTGTTTGAATGATGAATTTGTTTATGTGAATATACAGTTACCTTTATCTCAATTTTTTTTTTATAGGCACGAGAAAAAAATATCATTAAGATGTGTGTTGACAATTGCTTGCAGTGAACCTTTTACATTCCATACTTACACATTACATAATACATGGTTTCCAATGTGGGCACCAAGTATAATATATATAATAAATATATATATATAATTATATATATATATACATACAAACTACCTAACAGAACTCTTATTGCCAAAGTCTTCCAGCCTTGATAGGAAAGCCTACCTAATGCTTATATTTGAGGTTAAAAGCGCATTCATTTGAGGTTAAAGGCCTTCTGCTCCAAATACTCATACCTCATCATTTCATAATTAGTAAATAAAGAATTTTTGAAGTACATAAAATGAAATTCCTGTGTCTAAGAAGAAACTGTAAATTTTTGCACCTCTCCAGTTCAGAATTCAAACCTTTTTCCAATTTTTGAATTGTACAGAAGAGGGCCAATGCTGGTCCACTTCTTTGAAGAGATCTAATTGTGTTACAATTATACAGGTGCTTGGAATTCAGAAATTAGCGGCTGAGATGGGTTTAAGCTGTATAAGTACATACAAGCTTGATGCACTGAAGTCTGTTTGCCATGGAGCTGAATCTGATATTTTGCCTAACACATGCAGTTCTGAGGATGCGCCAACACCAGATTTATTATCCACTGGTATAGATGGATTTGATGCAAAGTTGTTATTTGAAAAGAATTGTGAGTAGTTCGAAAACTTTCAATTTGATCATGATATTTTCCAGTTCGATGATGTGTTATTAATGTTGTAATCTGTTTGTTGTATATCTATTTAAAAAGAACAATCTTTTGGTGTTTCTTTTAGCTTGTCAAGAGGTTTTGGCATCTACTAGTTTATTTTTTGGGATCTCATAAAACAAGGAGCGTCCCTACTAGTGATTCCACTTGATTGATGTGCGTTGACCATGCCTAACCCATTATCTTGTGGATGGGTTATAATATTTTGGTGGTCAGTATTGCCACCGCTACATCTACATGTGTGTATAATAAACAGCGGATATTTATTTGGTTAAATTTTGTATTATAAGTTGCTTGATCAGACTGGTTTGATTGCCTTTTGAAGAATTCTAGCTCAGGATGCTCTTAGTTCAAGGACATTTTTATAAGATCATATTCTGTAAATTCCGTTTAAAAATGTTTACTGAAAGTTCCAGTTAACTAGAGTAACTAAACAAATCTCAGTCAATGATTTGCAGCTGAAGGATGGTCAGTACCCTAGTAAAGCTGAACTACGAAAACGTATTAGGCAACTAAAAAATGGGCCAGGAAGGAATCACAGTGCTGGTGGGAGGGTTGAAAAGTCTAAAGGGTTTTCTCCCAATAGCTTTGATCGTGTGCTGCTTGATGCTCCTTGCTCTGCATTAGGTTTAAGACCTCGTCTCTTTGCTGGAGAGGTAAGATAGTTGCTGAATTGTCTCATTTCCAAGTATTCTTGCTCCTCTTTTCTTCTCTGAAACTAGTATTCTTGCTCTTTTTGCTATGCTAAAAGTTTCTCCACCATTTTTTGATTGGATATGGATGAAATAGCATGTTCTGCTTATGTCAAGTTCAAAATAAGAAGAAGAAATAGCATGTTCTGCTTATGTAGGAATGGTTACAAGGTGCATGGAGATAGTCATATAAAAGTAGACGGTACAAAGAAGATAAAAGTTGATGTGTATCTTTCCTCTCAGTCCTTTTTTGGACTATTGTATGATATATTGAGCAAAAAATAGCTTATGCTATTCTCTTCTAATAGACAAGCACTATTCCTTGTGTTTAGTAATTGAGAATGGGTGTTATTGTAGAAGACAATTATGAAAGGAAGTGGGAGATGATTACAAACCACAAGATGAGATGAGGAAAGAAACAAGATTTATTAAGAGATAAGTGTCAAAAACACACCTAAACTATCCCATTTTTTTGAGTTTCATACCTAAACTATTGAGAGTGTGAGTTTCATACCTAAACTATCACTTTTTAGTTTGAGAAACACACCTCAGTGGTGTGTGTAATACACTCTCTTTTATTTGAATTTTTTTTGACACATGGCATTCAACATGGATAAAATATTCCACCTTGACAAAAATTAAATAATAAACTATTAATATAATTAAAGATTAAAGTATTACTATCCA
>JAJOOO010029056.1:0-29371 GCA_029582685.1 Solanum piurae
TTTATTTATTTATTTATTCATTTTTCTTTGATAATGAATTCCTAAATAGAGTCCATATCTCTTCTCAATTATATGCCTTAACAATCCAAATTAAAGGGATAATAATCTAAAAGGTAAATTATTTTTTATTCAAAATAATATATTAAAAAGACTAAAACATATTCCACATAGGTTTTATAAATCGCTAATCAATTAAACTTTAGTTTATATCCTAATCTAACGATAAATTCAACAAGATTTTTCTTGAATGTAGACTAGGCTGAAAGAAATACTAATTCTTCAAATTATTCAATTTAAATATTATGGAACCAATTTCAATATTAATTGCATCTAAAGAGCATAAGATAATATTAATAATTAAAAAGAAAATGTATGATACATTTTTTATTATTATTATTTTTTTAGAAAAAAAAACCGTCTCCGAATACGTTTTCCTCAGCATTCGTAAATTCTCAAAATAATTCACAACATACCTCACAAAAAATATTAGAAAATAATAACATGCGACTCGGAGAATTTCATATTATTGGAATCAAATTTCGTACAAGCATTCCATTTAAATCATGCGAGAATTTAGAGTTACCTCGCTGTGAAAATTGATTCACCACAAAAACAACTGCTACGATCTACTGATTTCCAAAGTTTAGCAAGGCTAACTTTAAAATCCACGAACTTGAAACCACGAAAGAAACCTCGAACTCTAGACTTAATTCACAAAAGAAAAACTCACCTTTTCTTCTCTTTTGCTTTTGCTCCTCTGTTTTTTTTTCTCTCGTTTCTTCTGTGTGTCTGTGTGTTTTTTTTTCTTTACAGAGCGTGTATTTTTATAATAGTTTTGGATGTGAGTCTGATACTAATTAAAAGGAACGTGATGGAGTGGGAATATAATTTAGTTTAAAATTTTTAATTGAAAATTTTAGGGTTGAGATAAAGAAAGAAAATAAAATAAATAAATAATAATAAAACAAGAAAACAGACGAGAAAGAAAGAGAAAAAATAAAATCGTGTGATGTAAAAAATATTAGAAAAAAAATCGTGCCAGAGTTTGAGGAAACAATAAAAGAATAAAAAAATAAATAAAAATAGGAAGAGTGTTTTTAGGAGAAATAAGTTATGGAAGTTGGGGGTAATTAGGACAAAAGGGTAAGTAATTTGCAAAATTTAGGACTCATTTTTTTATAATATATATTATTATTTTAGGCTAGTAAAAGTTGAAGGATAAAAAAAATAAAAAATTCACCAGCTTTATTTAAACATATATTTTGTTGTAATTTTCAGATTCTTTTTTTTTTAATTCATTTTACATAGAAACCTATAATAATATTTAAGTATATTAAAAAATGGTGTAATAATTTTTATTTTTATTTTAGGTTCGGTCAAAAATTAGGTGTTCATAGTATGCCCCTCTTTGTTTGGAAACATGAAGAGTTTTCATGCGAAGACGTGAACAATGTGACTAATTTTTTACTGAGACATTTATTCAAAAATGTGAAAATAAGTAAAAGAGAAGAGGTTTGATTGCGCCCTAACTTTGGAACAAACTACCTATCTTGAGTTAATGATAAGGAGTCAGATGTAGTTCATATAGGAAGGGACAAGAGAATAAGTTAGGCAGTCGAGCAAGGTTCTGTCGAGGTTTCGGTTCGTACCTCCAGCTATTACATTAAAAGGAAAAATACAATAGGAGAGGAAGGAAAGATACAAGATCCTATCTACTCCACTAGTCACGAGTCTTCGTTTTGAATCTTCGGTTATCGCTTCACCTTCTTTGGGTAGGTACATCGATTCTGTGCACTGTGTAGAAACCTGCACGCCATAGAAATAAAACAAACAAAACAAAACAAATTTTTCTGCCCCAGTTTGTACTAGGAAAATTTTGTGAGTTATTGGTGAAAGCTATAAAAGTTTATAATAGGCATAAAAATAATATTTTTGTACCCAATATAGATATAAAAAATAAAAAAATAAAAGGGAGATTTGTGCCAAAAATGCAACCAGAGGTTATTACGCCCTGTGAAGTCATGAAACAATAAGATAGGGTTATTGTGCCCTATACGCAACCAGGGGTTATTGTGCCCTGTGAAGACATGAAAAAATAAGATAGGGGTTATTGTGCCCTATATGCAACCAGGGGTTATTGTGCCCTGTGAAGTCATGAAAAAATAAAATAGGGCTTATTGTGCCCTACATGCAACCAGGAGTTATTGTGCCATGTGAAGACATGAAAAATAAAATAGGGGTTATTGTGCCCTATATGCAACCAGGGGTTATTATGCCCTGTGAAGACATGAAGATAAAATAGGGGTTTTATTGTGCCCTATATGCAATCAGGGGTTATTGTGTCGTGTGAAGTCATGAAAAAATAAAATAGGGGTTATTGTGCCCTATATGCAACCAGGAATTATTGTGCCCTGTGAAGACATGAAAAATAAAATAGGGGTTATTGTGCCCTATATGCAACCAGGGGTTATTGTGCCCTATGAAGACATGAAGATAAAATAGGGGTTTTATTGTGCCCTATTATGCAACCAGGGGTTATTGTGCCCTTTGAAGACGTGAAAAAATAAAATAGAGGTTATTGTGCCTTATATGCAACCAGGGGTTATTGTGCCCTATGAAGACATGAAAAAATAAAATAGGGATTATATATATATATGTATTTTTTTATTTTTTTTACTTATACTATTATTATTATTATTATATTTAAGATCATTTATTTTATTTTATTTTTATTTTTGTACATTTTCCAAACATAAAAGAAACAAACAAAAAATAAAAATAAAATAAAATGCCCCAAATTTTATTAAGAAAAATAATCCTTTTTATTGTTATTATTATTGTGGTGCATATTGTAGGAGAGACAGAGATTCAAGAACTTACCGTCGTGGCTTTCGACTCTCGCAAATTACCTGCACGATTTTGCTTTGTACCTATTTTGAAACAAAGAATGTTTTGTTAGTTTTTTTAAATGGTGATTGGTTTGTGACTTCGAATATCTTGTGGGGTTTGACTTTGAATCCGTCTCGCTAATGAATGAATAGGCAATGGTGCCTGCACCCCAGTATAGGGTCCTCCTCCCTAATGAATGAACAGATTATAGAAGGAGGGATTAAGGACAATTCTTGAGGAAAAGCGTCTCTTCACGGATGGAGTGTTTGATAGGTACCCCGAGATTATGAGATGGGGACGTTAAGATAACTTAAAGTCCTCATTAACCATGTAACTACCGTGGGTAGAAAGGGTCATACTTTTTAGGTGATTTCTTATTTCTCTTAAGCATAACTTAGTGGATCTACTTAATTAAGGAGTCTATAACCCGGTGTGGTATAGGATAGTTGTGGCAGCATTGTGAGACGTTTGTATTATCACATAGCTCATAGTGATGGTTGTCGGTTTGAGAATCTTCCAAACAAAGTTATTTTGTATCTTTACATACAAACTGAGTTATTATTGTATTTTTAAATACATTGAGTTAGTATCTAATGTTTTAAATGCTTTATATAAACTGCACTTTTATTGTTGTTTTAAACTGCATTGAGTTGAGTATCAATGAGTTGAGGTTGAGTTAAGTAGAGTCGAGGTCAGTTTGTCTCCTTCGTTCCAAGTTCAAGATTTAATGTTATGGTAACTATTCACCTTACATGCTCGTACATTCAATGTAATGACACCTTTTGGCGTGCGTTGTCTCATAATGTAGATACAAGAGATCAGGGTCATCAACATGTGATTTGGTTATAATATACGCAGTTCCAGAGTTGTTTGGTGAGCCTCCTTACATTCGGAGGATCCCTTATTTATCCTCATCTATTTCAGTTTGTTAGGATAATCAGAGGTCTTGTCCCGACATCCCTCATAATATTAGAGACTTTATAGATAGACAATAGTAGTTCATGAGTCTTTGTTTCATTTTAGTTGTTAATGTTCTAGACTTGAGTTGCCCTTGGGGCCAGTTTGAATGTTTCTATAAACTATTGTGAGTTTATCTATTTGAGATATTGATTTACATCTTGTCATTGATGTTTATTTGTTGTTGAGTAAGTCTTCCGCTGAGAGTTGAGCCAGGCCAGGGGTTCTCTTTGGGCCAACAATGGTTCTCGAGTGTCGTCCAGGTCCAAAGTGTAGGCTCGGGGGGTGACACAACAGTCATGAAAAACAATACCCAACTAAGAGTCGGGGTCGAATCGCACAGAGAAAACTTCGTCGGTGATTTAAAATATAAAGGATAAATAGTTAGAATTTTGAACCTAAACACAAAATTTACAGAAATCAAATTAAGGTGGTCATTTTCGTAACTAACAAAAGGTTTTGGGCCATGAAGATATCAAGCAAGGGATGTAAGGGAATTGAGATATTCAGAATTCAATAAATTCCTTTGCATTTCAACCCATGCTCATTCAGTCATAGATAGGTTAGATCATCATTAATCAACGATAATATCTTCTCGGTATCAATGGGTTATATCATGATATCTCCTTTTAGTCTCAATCTTTTCAACAACAAAGTAATCAAAGACCTTAATCTAAACGTCTATTTCTAGAAAGTTTATCATCCAACAAACTAGACCTATATTATCTCCTTTGGGTCTAAAATTCTGGACTCAAAGCCAAATATGATTATTAACCAAATTCTCCACTTCACAAATTATCTTTTGAGCAACCACAAATATCGGAAGATAGACTCATGCATGGACTCTCAAATCATAAATTTAAAAATGAAAACTAGGTTAGACCCATTTACATTCAAAAACATTAATTTTTTCAAAAGCTAATCAATTTCATTGTAATGGAGTAATGAAAATTTTTATTGCAATATTGCCATTTTTCTCCTTGTAGACTAGATTGAAAATCTAGGATTTCAGGTCTTTAATCTAAATGAAAACTTGAATCCCTCCTCAAAGAAAGAGAATTTCTGAGTTTAAAAATCATGTTTGTTGGTTTGTGGATTTTCCTTTTGATGAGAATTTCTCAATTACTTGTCATGTTTCACTTAGTTTACAACCTGTCCATGCCATTGATTGATTGTGCTTTTGTAACACTTCGCTATTTGAAAGAGCTAGAATTAGAAAGAACCATTTTTGGAAATAATGAAAATTTGAAATTTGGCAAGTTATGTTAAGTATTGGTTTTGGGTCATTTTCGAATGACCAAAATTCTCAATACAAGATGATTTAGGAGGGCTATAAGATATCAAATAAAAGGTCTTTATATTAGCTTTCCAATGCCATATGAGGAAGATATGCCCATTCGAAGTCGAGCTGTGCAATTAAGGAAAATTACCTGATTTTAAGAGGGGTATTTTGGTCTTTTCCTTACCCAATTAAAATAAAATGAAAATTTGTAATATCTAGGGGTCTAAACTGATTGGTTCAGTTTACGCATTTCAAATTAACGCTAGGGTTTTGAGAGAAGAGAAAAGAGGAGAAAGCCAAGGTTTCATCTCGTTCTTGAGATTTCGCTTACTGATTTCAGCAAGGGTTAATGCCTACGAGGTATGTGAGTTCACATAGTATTGGGTTCCTTCACCCACACACCAATTATGATTTAATTTAACGTATTTTCATTCTTGAAAGTAGAGTAATTGAGTTCTTGATGGATTTTGTTGAAGTTTCTATTGGCATCTTGATTGTTGAGATTTTGAGGAGTACTTTAGTTAATTGCATGACATCTGAGGTTCTTTTTTAGTACAATTTTGTATACTTTTGTTGGGTATTCACATCTAAGTGTTTGGGAAAGAATCCAATCGAATCTAGACGTTTTAGGGTAAAAAACGAACAAGAAAATTCATGGGATTTCTGGGTAGGGGGCTTTCTCACCGCACCACTCAGTGTGCCAGTATGAGGATTCTGTTGTTTGACGTCTAGGGCACTGTGCCACTTAGTACGCCCCAAGCCAGCTTCTGCAGGATAGGATCTGGCGCCCTACGCCACTTAGTACGCCAGGGTTGTCAGGTCTTCTATCCTTTCTCACTTCTTTTCGTTTAAGTTTTCTCGATTCGTACTTATGTTTTTTAGTTGTTTTCTACACTCTAAGGTACGTTTAAGAATCGAGAGGTCATCTGTAACATGAGATCACCCAACTTTCCCTCTATGCTTCGGAGGTTGTTATTGACATGAGAAGCATGATGAGTCTGTTTGTTGGTGGGTTGTCTTGTCTGTCAAGTATGGAGGGCAAGTAATCTATGCTAATCAGGGATATGGACATAGCAAGGTTGATGATCCACGTGCAACGGGTTGAGGAGGACAAGCTGTGGGATAGAGAAGATTTTAGAAACAAGAAAGCTAAGATAGGGAATGAGTCCGGACAATAAAAGAGTAATTTGAACCCGTCATTTTTCCAATAGAAACATAAAGGACCTGGTCCAGAATCTTCTAATGCATCTTCACCAAGGAACATAGGTGAGTTTAACAATCAGAATTTCATAGATAAGCCTGCACAGTCTCAAAGTAGTATGGCACAAGGAGGAAATATGGCTCCTACATGTTCTAAGTGTGATAGGAACCATCCAGCAGCATGTTATGATGGCTCCACAAGTTGTTTCAAGTGCGGTAAAGAGGGTTACTTCTTGAAAGAGTGTCCTAAGAATAGGCATGGTAGTGGAAATAGGGGCACTAGAGCCCAATCTTTTTCAGTTGCTCCACCAGACAGAGTTTCACCTAAATGAGCTACTTTAGGGACCGACGGAGGGGCAAAATGAATGTATGGCTATGATGTGGAAAACAAAGTTGAATAGATAATATGTGAACTTTTAGCATCTTGTTGTGACTAGCTAGTTGTCGAATGAGTCTGCTGTGATGAACATTGCACGCTAGTTAGAAAGTGTGGAGTCTTGTTTGATATTGGTACCAATTCCTTGTGTGATAATATTACTTTGAACATTGTGTGTGATGATACCTAGAATTTGCCTCGTTAGTCCATTTGATTGAGTGTTGCAGGCACTTGAAATGATATTAGGCAAGAATTTTGAAGAGTGAACCAACTTGACAATATACCTCTCTTCTAGCCAACCTTGTGAGATGTATGAACCTTGCTTGGCACCTTTTGAGCCTTACCCTTTTTCTTGTAAGAAACTTGAGGAATTGTGACCTCTCTTTGTCCATTTACCCATAACTTTCAAGGAGTATGGTTTGTTTGAACAATCAACTTAGGCCAAAAGCATAAGTTGGGGGTGTGGTGAAAAGAGAAGAAAAGTCAAGAACTGTGAGAAATCCCCCTTTGTGTGATTGATTTGAAAAAGATGGAACCCTCCATGTAAAAAAAAGAGTAAAAAGAGAAAAGGAATTGAAAAAGAAGAAAGACAAGAAAAAGACCAAAAAAGTTGTGAAATAAAGTAGTGAAAATTCCAAAAGAATAGGGGTATCCAGTGGTTCATATGAAGTTAAATAATGGGGTGGGTTATGAGCATGTTTGAAATGATTAAAAAAGGAGGAAAGTTATGTTCAGACCATACTTCATGAAGGTGGAAACCACTACGCATAAATGACCATACCTTTACACTCAGCCCTGTTACAAACCTTGAAAAGACCTTGGTGATCATGAGTGAACTGAAACAAATGTTGATTGGAAAATAAGGGCAAACCTATGGGAGAAGTCATGCATGTGTTCATCTTTGGGAGTGTGAGAGTTGTATGTGATTCTGGAACCTTAAATTGTTGAGAAATTTTGTGTGAATATGAAATCATCTTTGTTGTGAGGGCATTTGAATACCTTTGTTGAGTTTGAACTTGCATTTGAAGAAAATATTGTGAACTGGAGCATCTTTGATAATGGTTAGTCACAATTTGAATCTTTGAGTGCACAATTGATCATTTTATGTGTAATTTTAACCTTGTTGTGTCGATTTATGTTGGGTCTTATGCAATACTATTTGTAGACATCCTTGTTGAACTGTTTATCTTGAGTTTTACTTGAGGACAAGTAAAAGTTAAAGTTGGGGTTGTTGATGAGTCCGAGATTGGGACTCATTTCGGGCTTTGTTTTGATAGTTTTAGTGTCCTCAAATGCATAATTTGTGCGAGAAACTGATGTTAAACCCTTGATTTTTAGGCATGTGGACTAAAGAGCAAAGCAAGGACACTAACAGGCAAAAAGGAACAAACCAAACTGAAGAAGTGGAGAAAAGCAATCCTGGTGATCACTAAGACCACTCGACGAACCGCCGAGTGGCTCTTCAGACTGCCCAAAGTTCCAGTGTGCCAACCCTGAGAGAGGTAACCTAATGGACGACAAATATGGGTAGTCGTTGAATCGCCGATTGGTTCCGCGAGAACAAATTAGATCGCTTAAAGTTACAGGACTTGAGATGCTGAAGGACAATGAAAAATGGCAATAGAATATGACACTCGCTGGATTGGCGATTGGTTTGATGAGGCGCGACTTACTCTGCCGAGCGGACTTTCAGGCTTAATTTTGGGTAACTATAAATTGGATTCTAAATGTAATTTTGAGGAGTCCTCTCCTAGATATTACAGTTCTCATTCTAGACTTGGAGTTTTCTCTAGAGTTTGGAGTACGATTTGTACAATTTTGGAGTATTTGGAAAGTGGGTTTTGAATTTCATTCTTGGAAATCATTGTAAAGGCTTGGAGACTCTTACCCACCATGGCGAATGCATTTGGTAACCATTTCTCTATTTTTATGAGGTGTGGCTAAACCCCCAATTCTTCGGGTATGATTATGTGATTATAGGTAGAATTAGCTTATGTGTATTGATTATTACTAATTTCAATGCTATATTGAAGTGGGTTTAATAAGTAGTTGTGTTTGAATCTATTAATTGTAGTTGCAAATGCAATTCTAATTTTGTGTTCTTAACTTGCTTGAGAGAGAGGTTTTGGAACCAAAGCTTTTGATTAATGGTTTGTGGGTATTGTGTTGATCTAGGTTCAGTTCGAGAGAGTGAATGCTAAACCCAATCCTACCCATCTGGCTTGAGAGAGTGGATGAATTAAGGTGTGGGTTGTTCTTAATTGTTATGCTTGATGATGTTCGAGAGAAATCACTTGAATCGGGATAGTTTTTCGAGAGAAAGTTATTCCACTTATAGTCTAGCCTACTCACTGATAATTATCTATTTATTAGTAGTTTCAATTACCCATAGAGATAAATTTTCCTATAATCGATCACATCCTGAGAATTCCTCTTTATATTATTGCTTTATTGTTGTTTGATTGCGTCGTAGCTACTAATTGCAAACAACCCCCCACCCACATCTGACATTTGTGTCACCCCCATTAGACTTGTTTGCATAATTTTTTCAATAATTTCTATTCCTATAGCTGAGTAGACCACTGATGAGTCCATGATTTGGACTCATTTAGGGCTTTATTTTAATAGATTTAGTGTCTGTAATTGCTTCTTTTGTGCCAATAACTGATGTAAAATCCTTGATTTTCAGGTATTTGAATTGAGGAACAAAGCATGGACACTAATGTGCAAAAAGGAATAGGGAAGTTGAATGAATGAAGAAAAGAAGGCTTGTTGATTACCTAACCCATTGGGCGAGTCGCCAAATGACCACTATCTCGCCTAAAGTTCCAGTGTGCCAAGCCCTGAAGGAGAAAATCAAGTCGACGATAGAAAGGAGCATTCGGCGAGTCGCCGAACGTTTCTGCAATACAGTGTTAAGATCGCCCAAAGTTACAGAACTTGAGGATGCTGAAGGCTAAAGCGAAAAGGCGATGGAGCTGACCAAAAGGCGAATTATAGAGTGGAACGGCGATCCCGACTTACTGCGCCAACTAGTCCTTTGCCGCATATTTTTGGCGACTATAAATACATTTTTAAACATTATGTTTAATATCAATTTTTTATTTTGAACATTTCATTAGAGTAATTTTGGAGTTTGAACTTAGTATTGAGACTAATTTTCCTTAGCTTTAAAGAATTGAAGTTTTCCATTTTTGAGAAATTATAACTGGGTCTTTGAGATTCTTCAATTTGGACCTTTGTAAAGACAAAATTAATCTTACCCAGTTGATGTAAACACAATTTGGTAACGATTTTTATCTTTTTATGATGTCTAGTTAAAACCCCAAATTCTTGGGGTGTGATTATGTGATTATGGGTTGATTTAGCTGTTGGGTATTGCTAATTGATAGTTTAAATGTTGTTTAAAAGTGATTTCAATCAGGAATTGTGGTTTAATTTAAAGGGTTGTAGTTGCAAATGCAACTCTAACTTCGTGTTTTTGGCTTGCTCGAGGGAGAGGTTTTGAAACCAAGATTACTGAATTGATGGTCTGTGGGTAGTGGATTGTCATGGGTTCTTCTCAAGATAGTGAATCCTAAACCCTTTTCCACACATTCAGCTCGAGAGAGTGAATGGACTAAAGCGTAGGTTGTTCTTAATTGTTGTTTGTTGGTGTTTGAGAGAAACCAACTTGATTCGAGGTAAATTATTCGAGAGAAAGTTTATCCACACTAAAGTCTAGCTTATTCACTAATTTACACTATTTACTATTAGTTTCAATCACCCAATTGTCTACCTTAGCCTATAATCCAATCACATCCTAAGAACCCATCTCATTACTTGTTAATTCGTATTATTTGTTGTTATTGTAGTTGATAATTACAATCAAAACCCCCATGTTATTTGACACTTGAGACACCCTTAATTTGGATTATGTTTTTATTCATAAATGTCTATTCCTATGGTTGACTTGAACATATTCATTCTTTTTTATTGATTCTCAAACACGTACCACTCCCTCTGGGATTCAACCCCAACCCATTTAGTTGGGTTATATTACTGACTAACGATCGTTGGAACTTAGAATTGGAAGAAGTGTCCTAATACGTGAAATCAAAATGGTGCCGCTGCCGAGGAGTGGTGTTGTTTGAGAATTTTTAGTTAAGTTGAAGTTTGTTCTCATTAGTCATAATTGAACTTACCTAATTTTTAGTTTTGGTTTTTGTGTTGCTGTTTGAGCATATAATTGGAGCATATCTGGTAGCAACAGTGACCCAATGGATCACCCTACTTTGAGATTGATGATTTTTAGGGATAACATTCTAAATTTCAAGCAATTGGAGGGTGAGGGCATTTATGAGTTGTGGCAAAGGTTTAAGACCCTATTGCAGCAGTGTCCAACTCATGGAATTCCAGATATGATGATTCTGGAATGCTTTTATCGGGGTCTTGGCCCCAAAAATAAAATAGCGGCTGACCAAATCTCTCAAGGTGGTCTCAACCAGCTACCTTATGCTAAAGTAGCCCAACTCCTTGATAACATGGCCAAGACCAACAAGGAGAAAGAAAAAGACCAAGAATTGGCCACATTGTTGACTCAGCTAGAGGTCTTGGCTAAGAAAGTCATGGAATTGGAGGTTATGTCCAAAAGGAAGGACATGTACATCCCCCCTCACGAGAGTCGAAAGATGAAGAAGCAAGAGGGCGGGCAAATTGAAGAGGTCCTCTTACTCATGCTACATAAAGTTGAAGAGCACGACAGAGTGTTCGAAGAGATAAGAGAGAATGTCTTGATGCTGAACAAGATGGCGATCTTTCAATCCATGCTCATTCAGCTACTAGGATCCCAAATGGACCACGTACTGTCTCACCTCTAACTAGAGCCAGAAGAGGGGTTGCCTAATAAAAATAAGGTGAACCCCACTAATGGAACTTAAGTGGGGACTTGCGTCGTGCCACGACGTTAACTAAGGCGCTTCTTAGGAGGCAATCCAAGTTTTTATTGCTTTATTTTTATGTTAGAAATAATGGTGTGTTGATTCTGTAGGTCAAAGTGTGGAAGGTGTCTGAAAAGTGCAGATTTACGAGCTAAAAGTCCAGTCGGCGAGCCCGACTTGGACCGCCGTTGGACTCAAGACCATTTGAAATTGGAGTCTGTATAACTCAACGAGCCCAGGAGCGAATTGGTGATTCACCGACCAGGTCGGTGATCACGACTTTGTCCACCGTTTGGACCCCCACAATAACTGGAGGTCCTGTAAAACTCGGCAAGGTAAGCGCCCACTCGGAGTGTCACCGAGAAAAACTAGCGTGACCGAATGGGCGATAACTGGATGGGTTTTAAAGGCCAAAGCTTTAAACTTTCAAACTCTTTCACTTTACCTCACTTTTGAACTTCCAAAACTCACACCCGCACAATTTTATCTATATTTCTTGCATTTTTATCGCACTATTAGTCGTTGTATTTGTGTTTGGAGTGGATTTCTTTGCCACCTAGCATTTCAACTTGTTTAATCAGCATCTAAGGTTGGTTTTCCGAACCCCGAATCATTATTTAGTGAGTTTGTACTCATTTGCAATTGATGCTATCTTAGTGATGTGTTTTGGGCCTCTCAGATGTTTAATTTTGTGTTTGTATACTCATGTGCTTAGTTTAATTCGAATAATTTGCCCGTAATGCCTATATTGACAATTTACTGAGATTTTGTGCCTTAAAATTGGTTAAAAATTGTGGGGTTGTGCTTGCATGTTGTTGGGTCTAGTCGGGTGAAGTCAAAGTAACCCATATTTGTGCCAAGTGAAGTAATTTCCAAATGATGGAGCGGTTGACATCATTCCTAAGGGCAAAAGTCATCAAATAGCCAAATTTGGCCAAACTGGGAGACGTCTGAGTATCACAGGGGCATGGATGTAATGGGTCTTAGTTTAATTGTAGAAGTGCATGCTTTGATTTTGTTTTCGGTGGTTTTGGGATTGAATTTGGGAAGTTGGGTTGAAAGTAGGCACGTTGGGTCGTTTGGCAATCTGGGTCGAGCTCGCCGAACCACTCGGCGGTTCTCCGAAGTTCCCTATTTCTCCTTTAATTTCATGCTTTATCTTGAAAATGGTTTTGTACCTTTTGGCAAGAAGCTTGAGTTCGCTTAGTGCACTCGGTGACTCACCGACCGATTCGATGAGTCTATCTGCAACCTCTTTTATGTGGTTTTGCTTGAATTATTTCTAACATTTCCCGATGTTTTGCATATATGGTAAGGACAAACCTCGACATGCCACCCCGCAAAAGAGCACAGGGTATTGTGATAAATGAAGAGGGGGCAAACCCTCCAAAAAAAGGGAGAATAGAGCCTCCAAGAGGAGGCAAGTGCATAGGAAAGAGGCCCGCATCTAAAATTCTAGAGCGCCACTCAAACATAGATAGAGTGGTTGCTGACTCCCAGGTTATATTATCTTAGCCTGAGGATGACCAACCTTTACAGTCCCAGTGGGCTGAGATCCGTTGTAGATCTCGCCCCGACTTAGCTAGAGTCCCTTCAGCTTCAACCCCAGCGGGTTAAGAGCCAGCTCCGACACCTTCTGTGGCTCTAGTGCCACCAATAGTCCCTCCTCCAAACCTTCTCAAAAAATTAAAAGGTGATGGATTGCGAACTATCTTCGAGGAGAAGCTGTTATCTACAAAGGGCCTGGAGGGCAAATACTATGGGGTGAGGGACACCCTTCATTTTCACCGCTTTAAGCAGTTCACCAGGACCTGAGGCCCCTATATTCTTTCATGAGTCTGGGAGTTCTATTCAGCGTATGGTGAATTAGTCCCAAAGAGCAAGAAGAAGGCCAACGAGTTCAGACTGGTTAAGTCGGTCATGATTAGGTATAGAGACATGATGACGTCCGGTGTATACGCCCCATCGAGAGGACCTAATATACCCAGCCAAAGGTATAGAGACATGATGGCGTGATCACTAATGATGCCCACGGAGGGGACTTACACCTACGTGGCTCGTAGTTCTGGGACTATATGGGTACGTTAAACCCTAGTCCAACCCTGTATTATGCTACTCCCAATAGATTAAGTGATTAACACATTATGACTGAATTTATGTAATACTTTATAGCTCAAAAGTGAACATGCAAAACTGAGAATGCAACAATTAATCTGATAATGATGCATTCATAAACTGAGGCATGTATAACTGAATACTGAAATATATGAACTAGCATGTGTAATTCAAGAACTAAAGAAATACATAGCTAGGGTTCTGAAATTCATGCAATAAACTGAGCAATAACATGATAATCTAATTTGGGACATTTAAATAACTAATTCATGATGATTTGTTGAGATTCTAGAAACCCTAGGTCTGTTCATAAACATGGAATCAAGAATCTGACTTATTTCTAGGGACCTAATGTGCGAAAGGAACCCACTTGTGAAATCCCACATACCTGGTGATGAATTCCATGGAGAAATCTTTAGATTTCGGGGTTGGAAGTGATGGAACCTTGTTGCATTCTTGAACTAGGGTTCTTGACTTCTCTTCTCCTCTTACACTCTAATTTTTCTATGTTTTGATTAATGATTTGACTTAGGTAAGTTATAGTCATGTTTCTAGGCTTAAACTGACTAAAACTTCATAATTTAAGGTCTAAACGATGTAGCTTAGGGGTCCAAAGAAATAGGAAAAGACCAACAGGCCCCTGACTTACCTGCTATCGGAGTGACCGATGGACGGGACCTACGGGCCGTAGTTCAACCTATGTTCCGTAGGTTAGGGTTGTAGGTCAGGTCTTCCAGTCAAGTCTTCACTAAAATGAGCATAACTTTTTACTCAAAGGTTGGATTTTAGCAAACTCGGCGATGTTAGAAAGACGATTCAATTATCTATTATATCATAGGTCATGGGAGACACAATTCCTTTTGTACTAAGAGTGATGACCATTTGAAGTTGACCCAATCAGTAATTTCCCCCTAGCTGGCTGCTGACCTTTACCAACGGTCAGACCTACGGACCGTGAATCGAACGACGGTCCATACTGGTCAGTCGTCATTTATGTCAGAGGTTGGGTAAGGTGGGTCTGATCTATGGACCAGGACCACAGATCGTAGCCTGGCCTACGGATTGTAGGTCCGGTCATGGATCGACCCATAGCCAAATTTTTTAGCTGAGTTCTGGTGAGGGTTGCAGTGGTGAACCACGGACCAACAGCACAGGCCGTGGTTCAGACCACAGTCCGTGGGTGGAGACCGTAGATTGCACCTGCAACTTCTGAAAATTTGAAATCTGGTCTGTTTTTGGATACGGGGTCTTACAGTTTCATGATGCAGATCTAAGATCAGGGTCATCAACATGTGATTTGGTTATAAAATCTGCAGTTCCAGAGTTGTTTGGTGAGACTCCTTGCTTTCTGAGGATCCTTTATTTATTGTCGTCTATTTCAGTTTGTTAGGATGATCGGAGGTCGTGTCCCAACATCTCTCATACTATTAGAGGCTTTATAGATAGACAGTAGTAGTTCATGAGTCTTTCTTTCATTTTAGTTGCTAACGTTCTAGACTTAAGTTGCATTTGGGGCCCAGTTTGAATGATTTTATAAACTATTTTGAGTTTATATATTTGAGATATTGATTTACTTCTTTTCATTGATGTTTATTGGTTGTTGAGTAAATCTTCCACTGAGAGTTGAGCCATGCCAGGGGTTCTCTTGGGGCCAGCAATGGTTCTCGAGTGTTGGCCACGTCAAGGTGTAGGCTCGGGGCATGACACGGCCCTCATGAAAAACAATATCCAACTAAGAGTTTGGGTCGAATCCCACAGAGAAAACTTCATTGGTAATTTAAAATATAAAGGATGAATAGCTAGAATTTTGAACCTAAACACACAATTTACAAAAATCAAATTAAGGGGGTGATTTTCGTAACTAAAGAAAGCTTTTGGACCATGACGATATCAAGAAAGGGATGTATGGGAATTGAGATATTTGGAATTCAATAAATTCCTTTGCATTTCAACCCAAGCTCATTCAGTCATAGATAGGTTAGATCATCATTAATCAACGATAATATCTTCTTGATATCAACGGATTATATCACGATATCTCCTTTTAGTCTCAATCTTTTCAACAACATTGTAATCAAAAACCTTAATCTAAACGTCTATTTCTAGCAAGTTTATCATTCAACAAATTAGACCTTTATTATCTCCTTTGGGTCTAAAATTTAGGACTCAAAGCCAAATTTGATTATTAACCAAATTCTCCACTTCACGAATTCTCTTTCGAGCAACCACAAAGATCAGAAGATAGACTCATGCGTGGACTCTCAATTCATAAATTTAAAAATGAAAACTAGGTCAGACCTATTTACATTCAAAAACATTAATTTTTTCAAAGCTAATCAATTTCATTATAATGGAGTAATGAAAACCTGTATTGCAATATTGCCATTGTGCTCCTTGTAGACTAGATTGAACATCTAGGATTTTAGATCTTTAATCTGAATGAAAACTTGAATCCCTCCTCAAAGAAAGAGAATTTGTGAGTTTAAAAATCATGTTGGTTGGTTTGTGGATTTTCATTTTGATGAGAATTGCTCAATTACTTGTCATATTTCACTTTGTTTACAAGCTGTCCATGTCATTTATTGATTGTTCTTTTGTAACACCTGGCTATTTGAAAGAGCTAGAATTAGAAAGAACCATTTTTGGAAACAATGAAAATCTGAAATTTAGCAAGTTACGTTAAGTATTGGTTTTGGGTCATTTTCGAACGACCATAACTCTCAAAACAAGATTATTTAGGTGGGCTATAAGATATCAAATGAAATGTCTTTATATTATCTTTCCAATGCCGCTGAGTTTGTTAATTTTCAATCTCGTATGAGAGAGATATGCCCATTTGAAGTCGGGTTGTGCAGTTAAGGAAAATTTCCCAGATTTAAGAGGGGTATTTTGGTCTTTTCCTTACTCAATTAAAAAAAACAGAAAATTGGTAATATCTAGAGGTCTAAACTGATTGGTTTAGTTTACGCATTCCAAATTAACGCTAGGGTTTTGAGAGAAGAGAAAAGAGGAGAAAAGAGCAGAAAGCCAAAGGTTCGTCCAGTTCTTGAGATTTCTCTTGCGGATTTTTCCAAGGGTTAATCCCTACGAGGTATGTGAGTCCACGTAGCATTTCCTTCAAGCACACACCAATTATGATTTAATTCAGTGTATTTACGTTCTTCAAAGTAGAGTAATTGAGTTCTTGATGAATTTTGTTAAAGTTTCTATTGGGATCTTGATTGTTGAGGTTTTGAGGAGTTCTTTAGTTAGTTGCATGAGATTTGAGGTTCTTTTTTAATACATACTTGTATACTTTTGATGGGTATTCGCATCTAAGTGTTAGGGGAAGAAACCAATCGAATCTAGACGCTTTAGGGTAAAAAAATGAACAAGAAAATTCGTGGGATTTCTGGGCAGGGGCTGGCTCACCGTGCCAGTCCGTGCACCAGCATGAGGAGTCTGTAGTTTGACCTCTGGGTCGCCATGACACTCAGTGCGCCCCAAGCCAGCTTCTACAAGATAGGGTTTGGCGCCTTACACCACTCAGTACGCCAGGGTCGCCAGGTCCTCTACCTTTTCTCAGTTCTTTCTATTTGAGTTTGCTCGATTCGTACTTATGTTTTCTAGTTGTTTTCTACACTCTAAGGTACGTTTAAAAATCAAGAGGTCATCAATAACATGAGATCACCCAACTTTACCGATATGCTCCGGAGATTTTGTTGACTTGAGAAGTAGGATGAGTCTGTTTTTTGCTGGGTGATCCTGTCTATCAAGTAATGAGGGCAAGGCAGTTATGCTGATAGGAGATATGGACATAGCAAGGTTGATGATCCACGTTCAACAGGTTGAGCAGGACAAGCTGAGGGATAGAGAAGAGTTTAAAAACAAGAAAGGTAAGATAGGGAATGAGTGCAGACAACAAAAGAGTAATGCGAACCCGTCTTCTTTTCAACAATAACATAAAAGACCTGCTCCATCATCTTCTAGTGCACATGCACCAAGGAACAGAGGTGAGTTCAACAATCAAAATTCACAGAATTTCGTAGATAAGCCTGCAGAGTCTCAAAGTAGTGTGGCACAAGTAGGAAATTGGGTTCCTATTTGTGCTAAGTGTGGTAAGAACCATCCAGGAGCGTGCCGTGATGGCTCTACTAGTTGTTTCAAGTGCGGTAAAGAGGGTCACCTCTTGAAAGAGTGTCCTAAGAACAGGCATAGTAGTGGAAATAGGGGCACTAGAGCCCAATCTTCTTCAGTTGCTCCACCAGGCAAAGTTTCACCTAAAGGATCTACTTCAGGGACCGACGGAGGGCGAAATCGTCTTAATGTTATCACTAGTCTCCAAGAATAAGATAATTCTCCATGTGTTGTCACTGGTATGATCAAAGTCTTTACTTTTGATGTTTTTGCTTTCCTAGATCGAGGAGTGAGTCTATCTTTTGTGACTCCTTATAATATCATGAGTTTTGATATTCTTCCAAAGCAACTTCTTGAGCCTTTCAGTGTTTTGACACCTATTGGTGAGTCTATTCTAGCTGAGAGAGTTTATCATGATTGTATCATTTTCGTCTATCACAAGAGCACCATGGAAATTAGTTGAGTTAGATGTGGTAGATTTGGATGCCATTATAGGTATGGACTGGCTTCATTCCTTTTATGCCTCTGTCTATTCTAGAACTCGAGTTGTTAAGTTCCAGTCTCCTAATTAGCTAGTTATAGAGTTGAAGAATAGTTAAGCAATGCCTAAGGGTCATTTTATTTAATATCTTAAGGCGTGAAAGTTAGTTTCCAAGGGTTTTGTCTATCACTTAGTCCTAATTAATGACCGTAGTGTCGAGACACCTTCTATTCAGTCAGTTCCAGTAGTAAGAGAGTTTCCAGAAGTCTTTCTAGATGATCTTCCCAGAGTCCCTTCTGAGAGAAATATACTTCGATATAGATATTCTTCATGATACTCATCCTATCTCTATTCCTCCATATAGAATGGCACCAGCGGAGTTGAAAGAGTTAAAAGAGCAGTTGAAAGATCTCCTTGAGAAAGGTTTTATTCGACAAAGTGTCTCACCTTGGGGCGCTCCGGTCTTATCTGTGAGGAAGAAAGATGGTTCTCTTAGAATGTGCATAGATTACCATCAGTTGAATAAGGTTACTAACAAGAACAAGTATCCTCTTTCAAGAATTGATGATCTATTCGATCAACTTCAGGGTGCCACTTGTTTTTCTAGGATAGACCTCAAATATGACTATCATCAGTTTAGAGTAAGAGAAAGTGATAATCCTATGACGGCAGTCACGACCTGTTACGGTCATTATGAGTTTCTAGTCATGTCGTTTGGTTTGACTAATGCTCCTTCAGCTTTCATGGACCTTATGAATAGAGTATTCAAGCCTTATTTGGATATGTGTGTTATTGTATTCATTGATGACATTCTAATCTATTCGAGAAATGAGGAAGATCATGCTAGCCATGTCAGAATAATTCTCCAAACACTCAAGGACAAAGAGTTGTATGCTAAATTCTCTAAGTGTGAATTTTTGCTTGAGTCTGTGGCATTCTTAGGCCACAATGTTTCTGGTGATGGGACTAGAGTTGATACTCAGAAAATAGAGGCAGTGTAGAATTGGCCTAGACCCATATCTGCAACAGATATTAAGGGTTTGTTGGGATTGGTTGCCTATTATAAAAGATTCATCGAGGGGTTCTCATCTAATTCATCTCCTTTGACCAAGTTGACTCATAAATAGTTAAGTTTTAATGGTCTAAAGCTTGTGAGAAGAGATTTTAGGAATTGAAAAAATGGTTGACTACTTCCTAGTATTTACCTTACCAGAAGGTACGCAAGGTTTTGTGGTATATTGTTATACGTCCAGAGTTTGATTAGGTTGTGTGTTAATGCAGAATGGAAAAGTTATATATTAGTCCTCCGGACAACTTAAGTG
Source organism: Solanum piurae (assembly GCA_029582685.1). NCBI lineage: Eukaryota > Viridiplantae > Streptophyta > Magnoliopsida > Solanales > Solanaceae > Solanum > Solanum piurae. The sequence continues at coordinate 19,658 of JAJOOO010029056.1, forward strand.
TCATGAAAAGAGATACCCAACCCATGATCTAGAGTTTGTTTCCGTAGTATTTGCTTTGAAAATATGGCGTCACTATCTATATGGTGTTCATGTAGATCAGTGCACTGGTCATAAGAGCCTTCAATCTTAATTTCAGGCAGAGAAGGTGGTTAGAGTTACTCAAGGATTATGACATGAGTATCATCTATCACCCAGGTAATGCTAATATTGTTGCTGATGCCTTGAGCATATTGTCTATGGGTAGTACCGCCCATGTTGAGGAAGACAATAAAGAATTAGCAAAGCATGAGCATAGACTTGCACAATTAGTAGTTTGACTGGTGGATTTCAATGAAGGAGGAGTAGTGGTGATGAATGAGGCTGAATTGTCACTAGTGTCTGAAATAAAAGAGAAACAAAACCAAGATCCTATTTTGCATGATTGAAGGCAAATGTTCATAAGCAAAAATTAATGGCTTTTGAACAAGGGGGAGATGGTATATTCAGGTATCAGGGTATGTTGTGTGTACTTTTCCAAAGGTGCATGAACTCTAAGAGATAATCATGGAGGAAGCTCATAGATCTAGATATTCCATCTATTCAGGTTCCACAAAGATGTATCGCGATTTGAGAGAAGTCTATTGGTGGAGTAGCAAGAAGAATGGTATTTTAGAATTCGTCGCTAATTGCCCGAATTGCCAACAAGTTAAGGTAGAGCACTAGAGGTCCGGTGGTACAACTCAGAATTTATAGATTTCTGAATGAAAGTGGGAGATGCTCAATATGGATTTTATTACAAACTTGTCGCGGTTTCGCATACAACATGATTCTATTTGGGTGATTGTAGATCGAACGACCAAATAATCCCACTTTTTGCTCGTAAAGACTACCTATTCAACAGAGAATTATGCAAAGTTATATATTCAGGAGGTAGTCAAACTTCATGGAGTTCTGGTATCCATTATTTTAGATAGAGGTGCACAATTTACTGCACAATTCTGGAAGTCTTTCCAGAAAGGTTTGGGTTCAAAGGTGAACTTGAGTACTGCTTTCCATCCTTAAACTGATGGTCAAGCAGAGCGCACTATTCAGACCTTAGAAGATAAGTTGAGGGCTTGTGTCATTGATTTCAAGGGTAATTGGGATGATCACCTACCTCTTATTGAGTTTGCTTATAACAATAGTTATCATTCTAGCATCCAGATGGCTTCTTATGAAGCTCTTTATGGGAGAAGATGCAAATCTCTTATTTGATGGTTTGAGGTTCATTAAGCTGGGTTTATAGGACAAGACTTAGTTCATCAAGCTATGGAGAAAGTGAGAGTTATTCAAAAAAGTTTGCAAACAAAGCATAGTCATTAGAAATCCTATATAGATGTTAGGAGAAGAGGCTTAGAGTTTGAAGTAGATGATTGGGTTTATTTAAATGATTCAACCATGAAGGGTGTTATGAGATTTTGTAAGAAGGGGAATCTTAGTCCCCGATTTATATTTGTCCTTACAGGATATCCCAGAGGATTAACAATGTAGCTTATGAATTATAGCTACTCCAAGAGTTAGCAATGGTTCATCTAGTATTTCACATTTCCATATTGAAGAAATGTATGGGAGATTCTTCCCTTGTCATACCTACTAAGGATATTGGTATTAAGGATAGATTATCTAATGAGGAGATTCCCGTGAAGATGCTAGACCGTCAGGTTCACAAATTGAGAACCAAGGAAGTAGCATTAGTCAAAGTTTCATGGATAAATCAGTTTGTTGAGGAAGATACTTGGGAAGCCTAGGAGGATATGAAGAAGAGATACGCACATCTCTTCGAATCCCTAGAAATTCCAAATTAAGGTACTAATCCTTTTCTTGGCATTTGTTTTAAGTTAGCATGTTGTATTTATATTTTTCTTGTTGGGTGTTTGAGATGGATGTTAGATGTTACACCCTTAGTCTACTTAGAGTAATCTCATTCGAGGACGAATGTTCCCAAGGGGGAGATATTGCGACACATCTCTATTTGAAAGAGCTAGAATTAGAAAGAACTATTTTTGGAAATAATGAAAATCTAAAATATGGCAAGTTATGTTAAGTATGGGTTTTGGGTCAACTTCACACGACCATAACTCTCAGTACATGATGCTTTAGGTGGGCTACAATATATCAAATGAAAGTTCTTTCAATTATCTTTCCAACAATGTTGAGTTTACAAATTTTTGAGATTTTATGAGGTAGATATGCCCATTTGAAGTCAGTCTATGCAGTTAAGGAAAATTACACGGATTTAAGAGGCGTATTTTGGTCTTTTCCTTACCCAATTAGATTAAAAGTAAAATTGGTAATATCTAGGGGTCTAAACTGATTTAGTTCAGTTTACGCATTTAAAATTAACGCTAGGGTTTTTAGAGAAGAGAAAAAAGGAAAAATCCAAGGTTTCGTTGCATTCTTGAGATTTTGCTTGTGGATATCCCCAAGAGTTTATCCTTATAACGTATGTGAGTTTACATAGCATTGGGTTCGTTCACCCACGCGACAATCATGATTTAATTCAATGTATTTACGTTTTTGAAAGTAGAGTAATTGAGTTCTTGATAGATTTTGTTCAAGTTTTTATTGGCATCTTGATTGTTGAGGTTTTGAGGATTTCTTGACTTAATTACATGATATTTAAGGTTGTTTCTGAGTAGATTGTTGTAATCTTTGGTTGGGTATTCGCATCTAAGTGTTTGGGGATGAAACCAATCGAATCTAGATGCTTTAGGGTCGAAAAATGAACAAGGGAGTTCGTGGGTTTTCTAGGCAGGGGGTTGGCACACCGCGTCGCTCAGTGTGCCAGCATGAGGAATCTGTAGTTTGGCCTTTGGGGCACCACACCAACGAGTGCACCCCAAGCCAGCTTCTACAGGATAGGGTCTGGCACCCTGAGCCACTCAGTATGCCAGGGTCGCCAGGTTCTCTACCCTTTCCTACTTTTTTCCGTTTCAGATTCCTCAAATCGTACCTATGTTTTCTAGTTGTTTTCTACACTCTAAGGTACATTTACATGATATCATAACTCTTGAATCCATAATTGAAATTTAAGGTAGAGCTAAGAGTCAAGTAAAGAGAGTTCTTAGAGTGTTTCAAAAATCTTTTACAATCATTTTAAACTTGTTTAACGAATTAAGCATTGAGTTAGAGAAAGAGTAGAGCCAAGTTCATTTCCTTAATATTATATATGGGAACTAAGTATTCCCAAAGAGTAAATATTTTCACATTTAAGATGAGAGGAAACCATGGTTTCTAAATGAGTTTTCTTGAGTTTTTTTGAATTCCATCTCTTTTAAGAGATATGTTTTTGAGTAATAACTTCAAACCACAAAGAAAGAGTTATGTTTCTAAACATATGAGTGGAGCATTTTGGGAGTAGTATTGAGCAGCGATATTGGGACGAGTTCATAATAACTCAAGTCTCCATAAACCATGTAGCCAACGTGGGTAGAAAGGGTCATACTTTTTAGATGATTCCTTAACGTTTTTGAGCATACACTAGTGGATCCAGTTAGTTGAGGAGCTCTATATCCCGGCAAGTTATAGGAAAGTTCTGGCAGCGTGGGCGAGATAATGTATCATCGCATAGCTCATAGTGATGGTTTTCAGTTAGATAATCTCCCATATAGAGTTTATTTTTGTATTATTATATACAACAGAGTTATTATGATATTTTCCAATACTTTGAGATCTTATCTATTGTCTAAATGCTTTATATAAACTGCATCTTTATTGTTGTTAAATTTTGCATTGAGTTGAGTATCCATGAGTTGAGTAAAGTTGAGGTAAGTGTTTCTTTCAGAATTCAGTACAAGTTTATGTCATGTTTAGCTTTCCCCTCGCATGCTCGTACATGCAATGTACTAGCGCCTTTTGGCCTGCATCATTTTATGATGCAGATACAGGTAACCAGGATCAACATCCAGCACTTCTTTGATCCAGTTGAGCATTTCAAAGTCGTTTGGTAAACCTTTTTTTTCCTGGTGGATCCCCTTTTTATATTGTTTTACTATTTCAGTTGTTAGGATGATCAGAGGTCTTGTCCTGACATCCCTCATATTATTTGAGGCTTCATAGATGGATAGTTATAATTCATTAGTTTTTCTATTTTCAGTTGTTTATGTTAAGACTTGGGTTGCCACTTTTGCTAGTTTAATGTTTGTTTCTAAAACATTCTAAGTTTGTTTTGAGACAGTTCAGTAAAATTGCATTTGTTTTCTTATATTAATGCTTAAAGTCTTCCACTAAGAGTCTAGTAGGGGCAAGGGTTCGATTGAGGCTAGCAATGGTTCTTCAGTGCTAGTTCCGCCCAGGGTGTAGGCTCAGGGCGTGACAGGTTTTGACCCTAATTTTGACTCCCCCAACTGACTGAAATAGAATATCTACCCTTATTGAATGATACCCGTTATATTCAAACGAAATGAAGAGAACTTTGAATAAGGAAAAAATAAAGAAGAAACCATGCAAATAAAGATCAAGTGTGAAAATAAAATAAAAACAAAACTAAGAATCTTGTGCATTGCTTAGGGGGGAAATTGTCACTTTATCCCAAATAAATACTCTACACATTCCATGCCTATGTTATAAGACGATAACAAGTCCTACTTGATCCCATATTTGGCGTTTTCACATTAGTGGATATTTATATAAGGGTTAAACATATGGTATCTAAATATTATGCATTGAACATCTTTCTTAGTGGGAATGATTGTTGTAAATATCCTACTATATCTATATTTCTATTGATTGTGGAGTACAGTTTTATTTTTCTTTAAGACACTTGAAACATCAGGATATAAATAATTATAATTCCTTAATTGATGCAAGATTTCCAGATTTTGTAAATACTTAAGCATGTTTGAGGTACCATTTGAAACTATAGGAATCTCTCAAAGTTGACCTCAAATTTGTCTAAAAGTGGTTGAACGTGATTCATATGCATAATACTAATTGTAGGTACAAAATAAATTCAAAACATTCTCAACCATTAATTTTTTTCTTTCTCTTGATCCTCATGTATTCTTTTACAATGATGTCATTTGTACAAAAAAAAAAGCATAGGAATGAAAGGGAAAAAACTCTTTGATATATGTAAACTATGTTTGACCTGATTCTTGCCATGTCCATATATATAGGTAGTCCTAAAATTAAATTCGGTCTCTCCAAATAAAGATTTTCATATCCTATAAGATTAGAACAAGATTCATTTTTAGAACATTTAAAAAAAGATAAATTAAAAAATTTCATAGTCCTCCTTGTTAAAAACTTCTGCATATTATATTTTGTTAATAAACAGAAAAAATCACTCTAATGTATTCATAGGGAACAAACATCATATAATCTTTAATTTCTAGGAAACAAACACAAAAGTTGCATTTTGAATTTATGGAACAAACACCCTAGATACTTTCTAGGTATCAAACACCTTAGTCGCATTTTGACGTTATGAAACAAACACCCTATTGGTATTTCAGGGGAAAACACCCTATATTAATATTTTTAGTGAAGGAAGCAAACACCTAGTTGTATATTCCCCTTTGAGAAAAAACACCCTACTGGTATTTTAGGGAATGAACACTTTATAATCTTTGATTTATAGGGACCAAACACCCTAGTTTCAATTTAAGCATTGGGATAAAAAACCCAAGTGGTATCTTAGGTAACAAACACCCTATAATCTTTCATTTCTAGGGAACAATAACCGTAGTTGCATTTTATCTTAGGAAACAAACACACTAATGGCATTTTAGGGAACAAACACCCTATTATCTTTAATTTCAATGAAAAAAACACCTTAGGTGAATTTTGAACTTAGGGAACAAACACACTATTGGTAATTTAGGGAGTAAAAGCCCTATCACCTTTCATTTCTAGGGTACAAACACCATTGTTGCATTATGACCTTATAGTACAAATAACCTAGTGGTATCTTAGGAACAAAGACCCTATCATCTTACATTTCTAGGGAATAAACATCCTAGTTGCTTTTCGACCTCAGGGAATTAGCATCCTGGAGGTATCTTAGGGAACAAAAAATCTAACTTTTTTCATTTCAAGGGAACAAATACCCTAGTTGCATTATCACTTTGAGTACAAACACCTAGTGGTATTTTTTTGTACAAACATCCTAAAAGATATAATTTCTAGGGAGCAGTTGGATTTTCGTCTTAGGGAATTGGATGTAACACCTAGGAACTTGGTAAGTTGAGTTCACAAGGGAATTTTGAGTAATGATTGATAGTTTACATATGGACGAGCCGATCTACGGACCGTAGAAAGTCCTCCGGTCCGTAGGAGGGCATTTGTGGAGGAGCCTTCGAACAAATTTAAAATGTTGAGTCTCTGAACATTTTCCAAGGAAAAATAGGATTGTCAGTAGGAGGATAATAAAACTCAACATACCCAAAAATAATCGAAAGAGTAAAAGGTCGTTTTAAACAAAAATACCCAACTAAGTGTCGGGGCTGAATCCCACAAGGAATGGCTTAAGGATACAACTTAAACTAAGTAATTTAGAATGTGAACCAGTTCATTATAGAAATTTAGAATGATTAGGTTGATGATTCCACAAAATTTACAAAAAAAATAATTCTAATGAAGTATTGCATTTAAACTAAAAACACGTGGACTTTACAAGTATAAGACAATCTAGGGGTGTGGGGATTTGTATTGATGTCACAGAAGGGTACAAGTGTTTCTCAATAGTTCTAGAAAAAAATGGATAGGCTAGGTAATCTTTAATGACACTAATCTTCTTTTAATCTCATAGAACCATATCATAGAATCTTATTCGATCTCATCTATGTGAATAACAAATAAACTTACTACCTTTAAAGAATCTATCTTCTAGAAGATATGAAAACTACAAATGAACCATAATCTCTCTTTCGAGAAAACAATAGAAATCAAACCTAAATTTCATGCATCAAGTTATTTACCCACTTAATTTGATCTTTTTGAGCATTAATCGAAGATTTAGACTAGGATTAAGTTTGCAACCTTAGCCCATAAGTTAACCCCATGCTAAATAACCAAAATCCATAGATGAAAAACAATAAAATTGAGCATAGCACAAGACTCACTACATCAACAACATCTAACAACATAATCAAAACCCCTAGAACTGTGGTTTTAGCCACATATTATAAAAAACAAAGATATTATACCTATGATGCTACCCACCATTAATGTGTTAAAATTAAGCAATAATATGCAACAATCACTTTGATTTCAACCATTAGTTTTCAACAACAAGAGTGAATGAAAAACCCCAAAACTAAGAAAAGTGTATTTGTCAATATAAAAAATTAACTATGAAATTAGGGAAAAGTTTGTGTTTCATATCCCAACATTCAAAAACCAACTTCACTTTTCTAAAAATATATTTTTCTCTCTTTGGGAAAGATTTTTTATCATCATGAATCTCCACGAGATAGTTATCGGTTAGAGAAAATCCTAAAATAGGTAAATTATGTTAGTTTCAACATTTCCAATTATCGCATAATATTTTAGTTGTAAAGCGTTGTTGTTAAAATGCATATGTACACTTTACTTTTAGGTATCGTACTGTCTACTTTAAGATTTAGTTTTTTAGTTAATAATACTCAGCTAGTATATTGTGTAATTGAACTAGTATGCATATCGTACATTCTATATATTGACGCTATTTTGTATTGAATCTTTAAATGATGCAGATTAAGGTGTTTAGGATTGGCAGCAAACGACTTACTTGGATCTTTTCCCATCATCCTTTGGTAGAACTACTTGCATTCGGTTGGTTCCAATTAGTTTATCTTTTTTGGTATTTAGTAGAAATTTCAAGTAGGGTGTTTAGGTAGTTGTGGGTCTTGTCCTTCCACATGTATTTAGCTCAGTAGAGTCTTCATATACGACTTAGAAATGTTAGACTAGTCAATCAAATTAATATTTTGAGATGTTTTAAAATATTTAGTATTGAGATGTGTTTGTTATGTTTATATCTTTGTGATACTCACCTCCCTAAAGCTCTGTATAATTTTTATAGTCTTAGTATAGTCGTGAGCCACACTAAAGGTTCACTTGGGACTAACAATGGTTCCGAGTGTTGGCCACGTCCAGGGTGTAGGGTCGGGGTTTTAAACCCAAGATATATGTCAGTAACTGAACTTTATTCACCTCATTGATAGGAAACAAGTACCTATTTCCTGAGTTAACTACTAACCCTATACAATCATCGAATAATAGTATAATTTATCTTGAATCTTCTCTTCTTTTATTGAGGCTCACAGAAGATGATTGTATCATTTAATTACACCAAGTGTAATATACCTTTAACTTCTCTACTATTTCCATTTATCTGAAAACCTTTAATCCACCTGTTCTAAACGACCATCTTCATCGACTTTCAAATCCATCCATTACAATGATGATTATACGAGTGATAAAGGACCACACTGTATAATTCCCCTTTTCGAAAGAAAGAAACTCACTGGTTCACTATTCACATGGATAAAAAATCTCACAATGCTTGTATAGAATCTAATCTAGTCCACCCATCCCATGTATGTTTCTTGATTTATAACAATGTAATATTTATCATATATCCAGACTTTAGTAGTAGCACAATGCAAACTATTGAAGTCTTGTGATAACAAACCAATATTTATTGAGTAGTTAGTTAAACAAAAAAAATTAATATGATTAACATTTATCTCATAACCTTGAAATATTCTCATCTCAATGATCTAACCTTAAATATTTGGGTCATTTCAAAATTATTTGTTCATTTATCAAATTGTTGTAATTAACTAGATAAAACATTCTAAAACTTCAAAATCTCTTGATAATTAATTCGTTTAAGTTTGAAATAGTTAACAACTAATCGTAAGTATTTGTTGCTATGACACACTAATTCTTATCACGTGTGTGGTCATGTTTACTTGTGTGTATTTGACCTCAACATTGCGCACACATATTTTAAAACAAGATTGTTTTTAAAGCATAATTGTTTAAGTTCAATCCAGAACTGATAACTATTTACTCTAAAAAAAATAAGAATACAAAATACATAACATATATACGTTTGAAGCCAAATCATTTTCTAGCCCTATCCAAATTAAAAGACATCATTTTCATAATTTTTCTTTCAAATTAACACGAGATTGTCAAACTCATCCATATCAACAAATGTGTTGCTTAGCACTATCTTCGATTAAAAGGATGATTTTAAAAATTCCAGAGTCTTCCAATCAATTAAGAGAATCGTCACAAATTCAATTCCATTGTTGAAAAGAGGGAGCATAACTTATATACATTGGCAATATAAAGTACGCGATGTCCTATAAGAAGTCAAATAGGCATTGATAGTACGAATTTTATGATAGTATGTATAAATTAAATCCTTCTCGAGAAAAGTATATGACGAATATGATCACTCATTCCCACCAAACTCAACTATCTTCATTTCAAACTCAATAGTTTCTTATGCATTAAAATACATGTTGAACTTTGACAAGGCATATATCATAGATAAACGGGCTACTGAAAAATCATTAGTTACCATGTACACTATTAGTCCTTTAACAAAACCACAATCACTATCTAAAAACCTCTTTAGAGTAGCTCCATATATAAGTACAAGAAGTACAACATTCATCATTGATGTATTGGTAATATATATATATATATATATATATATATATATATACAAAAAGTAGAGAAACTAGAATTGTTAAT
>JAJOOO010029057.1:0-24006 GCA_029582685.1 Solanum piurae
ATTTTCTTCTTAATTAAAATATTATTAAAGAACCATGTTCTTGTTTTCTTTCTTTTAAAATCACTTTAACAAATAAAAATGTAGGAAATATTTTTTTTTCTTCTTAATGTCATCTTATCAATTAAAATAGAATAACTTCATGTACCCTTTCGACAGATAATATATGTCATATGTATAAGATCATAGTATATCCATCATTAATTTATATTTATAAAACGATAAAAAATAATTATAATAAAATAAGAAATATTTTCATTTTTATTTTTTTATGAATTGAAGTAAGATAAACATTTGATAATTAAAAATATATTATTAGAAAAAGAATGTGTTAAAAAGAAAATAAATAATATATTTATTTGAAAAAATGAGCATTTTTTGCCCAAAATAACAATAAGGGAATTTTTGGACCAAAGTATTGACGGAAAGGACGTTTTTGGACCAAACTATAAACGAAGGGCATTTTTGTTCCTTTCACATAGTTTAAGGGCATTTTTTACCCTTTTCCCTAACAAGAATAGCATGACAGGTTTAAAGGCACAAATATCAAAGAATAGTTTTTACTCTCTTTTTTTATTTTTAACTGTTATAGTTTCATTTTTTAGAGTGATCAAATTATAAGAACTTTGACTAATTGTCACGTATTTTTTCATCATATTGATATGCAAGAAATTGCAATTTATAGTACTTTTAGTATAGTTTTGAATATCTAAATTTTTGTTTAAAATATCTAATTAATGTAATCTAATTTAACGTTGAAAATTAATCAAATTGACTTTTGAAAAACTCAATATGACAAATAAAAATGGACGGAAGTAGTATTTGTTATATGCAGTTACGCACTATTAATTTAAGACAACTATAGTAAACTCTTTTATACATCCAAAACTTCACGCCGAGTCAAATTAAAACATATAAAATAAAATGAGTGAAATAAATTTTAGGCCTTTTTTAGTTATTGTCTTTTGGCTAACTATTTCGTTGAGCCCCCCTTAAGTATAATAGTCAAATATGTTTTCTTATAAATATTTACTTAATCAAGAATATCTTTAACGAAATTCTTGGCTTTGCCACTGTAATGAGTACCAATCAAACAACTGGTCAATCTATATTTCTGCATTGACAATAGTAACAAGTTAATCCCATATTTTATGAATATACTAATTATTATAAACATATACAGATGGACTGTCACTTTTGGAGAGACAAAATAAAATTAGGAAAAAAATAAAAACTCATGATGTTGTAACTAAAGACCAACAAGCAGACATGTCACAAAAGAAATTACAAGGACAGAACATGAATATTAATATTGGTAGTTACAATTTATAACTAAAATTAGTTGGCTAATAGTAACTATAGTTAGCTATTACAACTGTAGTTAGTTGTGTAGGTCAATTAAGTAGTAAGGTGAGCTGATTAGAAGTAGTTTAACAACCACTATGATTATGATTGTAATATTTTCTTACAGAATTAATAGACTTTACATTTTTCATTCTTTCTAGGGAAAAGAGTCTGAAAAATATTTTAACTTTGGCCGAAATTGTTGTTACGATACCAAATTTTATGGAGGACCTTTTACCCCTGCACTATTTAATAGTGTATTTTAAAGGTATATATGTGTCCACGTGGACACATTACTATTTAAAATGATGCAATATTTATGATGTCAATCGTAGATATATACCTTTAAAATACACTATTAAATAGTACATAGGATAAAATGTTCTTTTCAAAGTTTGGTATTTTCAACCAAAATTGAAGTATTTTTCAAACCCTTTTCCCTTGATTCTATAATTCTATATCTATCATTTTATCTTTCTTAAATCAAAACCAAGAAACACCATAGCTGATCTTGATTTCAAACTCAGATCTAGAAATTTTACAAGACATCTATTTGGAACAGTTCAAATAATTAATGTTTGATACTATTGGGTTTTAAAAGGTACTATCCTATAAATACAAGATCAACAACCGATACAATATTAAGTGGATTTATATTATTACTATGTATGATTGAATTTTATTGAATAAACGACAATTAAAACACTGAAAATTGATTCTAAGACCTTATATAAACTATAAATGGAAAATGTGGTTGTCTTTCATATCTAGAAGTTAACAATGAGTAGAATCAACGGATTTTGAGCATGTAAAACAGAGTATTAAATTTCAACTAGAACAGTAAGGCAACATACAGAATGCAAATACTCTTCGACAATATTACTTTAATTTGCTAATTTAGTTCAAGTTGAACTCTGTTTGCAAGCTAGTGAACTTCTATTGGTGTTGAATTTAAGATGTGCAAAAGGAAAGAGAGGGGCGGGACTAGGGATTTCATGCTTATTCTCTAGGAAACCAAAAGAAGACGAAATTTATGCTTTAAATGGACTTTCCGCGCTAAATTGTAGAAATTATTTTGATGTAACTCAAATTCAATGTAATGACAAAATGAAGTTCAAAAAGTAGATATATGTGTTCCAACTTTCAAGTGTTAATTTTAACCCCCTTCATCTGCAGTTGTGCCTCTACTAATAATTGAAAGACACACAATCAAGACTCACTGATTTTCCTCAATCCCTTAATAATGTTTCGACCAACAGTCAAAAAAGAGACACATAAATACGTGCTATCAAGTCGTAAAGCACGTCTTGTGATGGCCGTCCACTGTCGGTTCCTCTTCTCTTACTTTCAAATTAAATTAATTTTCTTTTCCCAAAATGCTTTTGAATCCAAGAATCTTTCCTTTTAGTACTCCACTAGTTGCTTTCTCACTTACTAACCCCCAAAACTGACCCCTTACCCCATCAACATAAAAATAAATAATCCCATTATATTTCTCTTCCATTACAATCATTCATCAAAATCGGAATCTGAATCATTTTTATTTTCTCTCTTTCATATCGAAATGAGGACACTATGCCCAAACTTGGATAGAGAAGATGGGCTGGAAACAGTACTGGAAGTTCCCATCCCAGAAGAAATGTTTGCTTCTCCTAAACACAGGACACGGCATAATAACATGAAATATCACACGGACGAAAAGTCAGCTGCTTCCGTATTTGGTAGCCGAGATGCTGAAATTCAACTCTTGCTCGGCGTCGTTGGTGCTCCCTTAATCCCTCATCCAATCCGTTATCAACATTCTATCAACACTAAGATCAATGATCATCCCATCGTAAGTTATTACTCACCTAATTCATGATTTTCATGTTCACGAACTAAACAGTTAACAAAAGTTGACATGAGTGTGATCATGAAATTGAACCCATTAATTACTTGTCTGCTTTGGTTGAATTTTGTAATCTAAAACTTTAGAAATGACATATCTTATTTACTTAATTTTAAACCTATTCAGGAGGCTTCGATGGCTAAATATATAGTACAACAGTACATAGCGGCAGCAGGGGGAGAAGGTGCTCTGAATTCGATTGATAGTATGTACGCAATGGGAAAGATAAAGATGGTGGCGTCTGAGTTTAGTGCAGGAGATGGTATGGGTTTAAACAAGGGAAATATGATGAAGATCAAAAGTACTGTGAAAAATGGTAGTGGAGAAATGGGAGGATTTGTGTTGTGGCAGAAGAGACCTGATCTGTGGAGCATAGAGTTGGTAGTTTCAGGTTGTAAAATAAGTGCTGGAAGTGATGGTAAAGTGGCTTGGAGACAAACTCCATGGCATCATTCTCATGCTTCTCGTGGTCCTGCAAGGCCTCTTCGTCGCTCTTTACAGGTACTTACATTATCTCTATTGCATTGAGTTGTATAATTTTATTGATTTGTAACATAACTTGAAAATTCGTTCTTTTGTTGTTACAATTACATGACTGTATTTTGTGTGATTAAAAGTAAATTTCAATACTTTTGGCCAGAAAATTTGGCCATTTCAATAATGACAAAGTTAAATTATTTCAAAATAAAGAAAGTATGACAATGTTAAAAATAAATAAGTGCACAACATGTAGATATAGAAAATAAGTTTTACCCCTATGTTAAACTACACAGGAATATAAACATTCTTTAGAAAATCAATGTATGTCACTTAAATTCAAATAAAAATTACCAACTTCTTTCAAAAATAAAAATTAATCCTTTTGTTAGTGATGATTTAATACTTCAAGTATCAAGTGAAAGTGAATTTTTTTTACCACAAACTCGAGCCCTCTTTGAAGGGACAATAATTGGCAAATAGCTAACTGACAACCATACATGTTTTTTCACTTTGTGTGGGGCCTCATGTTTAATTAATCTCTTTAACTTGAACTTGGAAAGTGTGAAATCATCGTGAATATGATCAAAATTCCTTTGGTATTTGTATTTGTTTTACTTTAGAGGTGGAGGGAGGGCCTACTTATAAAGCTGATTGTCATATATTGTCATGGCAGCTTTTACTTTTTTCTTTTTCTTTTTTGGGGCCTTATTCCTAATGAGGACCTGAGTTGTCCTTCCACCAAATCAATGATTAATGTAATCAATACTCCAATTAACATCTACTATGAAAATGTGCAGACATCTTGGCCTTAACTTCTATCATCTGGTATCTAAACCAACTAGTCAACATTTATATAAAATGATGATTGCTAGTGCCAAGAATATGAATCAATAAATATATTCAATGAAAGAACCAAATGTGGACTTTCCCCCCTAGAAGTTTTTACAAGTCCGCACGTTCTGAAGATGGCGAAATTCTTGGACTAAAAGCACCTAAAATAAAAATAAGACAATATTAAACAAGTATAATTATTTAGTAACAAAATTTACGGCCTAGTGATATTGATGAAAGTCTTTCACACAATAAGTGTGCGGTACCATTCTCTGCATCCCCTGGCCCTTCACACAGTGTAAATAAATAAAGCATGTTTAGTATTTTGTTTATGTATGAACTCAGGGGCGAAGCTAGGTAGGGGAAATGTTTGGTGAAAACTATACTATTTTTAGTATATACTGTAGATGTTGAGTCCTTTGACTTGTTATTTGTGTTCATATTTCACTCTGATAATAAAATTAATTAGTATGAACTAACTGGCTGCAACTTAATGATGAAAACAGGGTCTTGATCCAAAATCGGTTGCTAATTTATTCTCGACGTCGATTTGTATTGGAGAGAAGACAGTGAATGAAGAAGACTGTTTCGTACTAAAGCTTGAAGCAGAGCCCTCATCTCTAAAAGCAAGAAGCAGCAGCAAAGTTGAGGTAATGAGGCACACTGTATGGGGGTACTTCAGCCAAAGAACAGGGCTCTTGTTCCAGCTTGAAGACACTCATCTTTTGCGAATTAAAGCCCCAGGAAATGATGTCTTTTGGGAAACAACAATGGAGTCATTAATCCTCGATTATCGAACAATAGACGGTGTTAATATTGCACATGCTGGTAGGACCTCTGTTTCTCTCTTCAGGTTTGGTGAGAACACTGAAGGGCACACTAGAACAAGGATGGAAGAAGTTTGGACAATTGAGGAAGTTGATTTTAACATAAAGGGACTCTCCGCGGACTGTTTCCTACCGCCTAGTGACTTGATGAAAGAAGATGAAACGGGACATGATGTAAACAAGAAGTCAAGGTTGGGATTCAAGACTCCTAAAATAAGAAGTTGTAGGAGAAGTGTATCTAAAATAATGTCTATTGATGAAGAAGATCTTGAAGACTATGAAGCAGATGAAGAATCTTGAGAAGTTTAATTATATATTGCAAAAGGCATATTTAGTATTATTCTGTGGTCATTTTTGTACATTGAACACCACAGGATATACATATATATGTTTCTATGTCATAAGTATTTCAAATAGGATTTAACTTGTATTACATGCACTAACACTAAAAACAATTTTTCAGTGACTTGGTTGGAAGGTTGTTTTTTTTGACTGATATCATAAGGTCAAATAATTTGCTAATTTGAGTCTACATCTCCTGTAAGTTTTGAGGAAGGATATAGTAACGTCTATGAAGCGAATACATTAATGTTCAAGAAATGAATAAAGAGAAAGAACAGTGACATTCCTATGTAGTATTAATCATGTAACTTCCTTCTTCGTCGAAAATTCATATGAAGCTATTACAAAGTTACTATGCAGATATATACATGGCTGCTTCATCAAGAGTTGACCTCAAATTGATGTTATTCACTCCATATTTTCGGAGAAAATTTCACTAAAAGGAAGTCTCAAGATAGAGGTGTATGACTATTTTAATGTGTTCTTGAACTTCATTAATGATGAAGACAACAAATACGGTTTTGTAAAATAGAATGATCAGACTTCAAATATGGCTACAAATTAGGTGGACTCTCAATTTCGAATCAGAATAAGACCTTCCTTTTTTCCAATTGGGGCAAATGATCAGACAACACTGTTTATAGAATCAACAGATAGGGCCAAAGTGAACCTCCTTAGGGAGTCTATAAACCTACATGAGTCGTGTTTGGAATTGACAAACCTCATCTTACCAACGAAATAATGAAAAGCAGAATAATATTGAAAACAAAAGGAATAAGAACAATAACACTGATATCAAACTAAGAATGCCATAATGAGTGAAACTCAAACATCCAGCAAGACCAATTTTGAGAATTAAGAGTGATGATCAGCTACAGGAGTCTACAATGACATAACAAGTTGAAGCCTTAGAAATAGGGAAATGTTGCTGAGAGCAGTAAAAGGGGATGAAGTTATTGTTGGGTCTATAGCAAGAATTAATGGAAAACAAAGGGAAGAAGAATTTGAAAGGTTCTCTTATACTTTAGTAAAAGACATTTCTCCATCATTGGTGGTGGAAAGAAAAGTTAAAGTGTTTAAATAGAGAAACACTTCTACTATTTGTTAAAAGGGTTGGAAAGAGGGACCCCCCTCGCGCCGTCGTCATTGCTCGGCTACGGCTACGGAAGATGATCAATCGAAACATCTTTCCTGTTTTATTTGAAATTCCCACTGTTGGAGATGATTGTTCTGAAAGGTTGTTCCTTCAATCAAAACGTCTTTCCCATTTTATTTGAATTTGAGAAACAACTATGACCGTTTGAAAGATTGCAAACTTTCATGAATGGTCGTGTGACATGTGAATCCTCATATTTTTTACTTACGAAATTTCTGAACTTCTTCTTCTGCACAAATTTGTTATTCGTGTACTTTATTGTCGTTGAGTGGCTCGCTGACACCATTGTTTTGGATATCAATACACTGGTGAATAGAATCGTTCTATCCTGAGAGGATATATTCCAATTCAAACCTCGGATACTAGAGGGCAACAATTTCCTTAAGGGGATACTGTGCATTCAGTGGGCTCGATTTTCTTTTCTTTTTGTTTCATACGATTGTTACAAATTCTGGTATGTTTTACATTCATTAATTTCTGTTAATTGATTTCTATTCTTCACTACTTGATTTAAACTTTGGAATTTACTATTTCTGCAAAGTTTTTATAGATTGCATAACAATTGTTACTATTAAAGATCACAATAAGATACATGTGGATCTATTTGGGGATGACCGACAAGAAGCAAGAGGAAGGAAAAATATTAGAAGCTCAGACAAATCCCTCAATAAAATCTAGGAAAATACTCAGGACAATAGACATTACTCAAATTCTTTAGGAACAAAATACTCCCATTATTCAAAATAGTTTTGATAATTTAAAAGACAAGGTATACTTGATTAAAAAACACCCAGAACCAACATGAAGAGATATAGAAAAATACTAAACAACAACATGAAAATTGTAATGACATACCCCGTCGCTATAGTTATTTGAAACCATACTATCCTTGAATAGGTTCCATGGGTCAAGAATTGGCAAGAAATCAAACAATGAACAAAGTGGGGGAAACTATCCAGGCTTCGCTATAGTAAAGCTCTCCTTCGCTAGCGACCTTCACAATAGCGAAGGGAGTTTCGCTACAGTGAAGTGTTGCAATAATTAGGGAATTCACAAGTTAGTTGATCACGAAGTTAGTTAAACTGTTAGTGTAACTGAATTTGTTAGATAGAATAAGTCAGTTAAGATGTATTCTTCATAAATAGATTGTAATCATCAGTTACAAGGAATATATGAAATATACATATCACTTTCTCTCTTTTTCTCTATGTTTCTCTCTTCTTGTATTCATCTCCATTGATTGAATCCTCGGGTTCTCTCCTGGACAATCTTTCAATCCTCGAATTTTTAGGATCCTGCAATCGAGCCACTATCCAGTAACATTGGTATCAGATCTTAACGTTCCTTGGCAACAATGGCGAAAGGAAGTTGACCAGTTGGGGAAACAAATAATGACAATTCTGTAGCAGAAATTGGGGATTTACGGGATATGATGCAAAATCTGGTAACAGAGATGGGGAATTTAGCTGGTAAGGTCTCATCCTTGGAGAAATTAGATCATGCAGTGATGGAATTGAGGAATCAGATTTCAGCAGACAATCGCAGGGGTACTGTTCCATTGGGACATGAAGGTGTTGCTGATGGAAATAATGGTTTAGGGGTTCCTAGGGAAAGGAAAAGAAGTCCTCGCATATGTAATATTTCCTAATCTCACCAATCGAACTTCAATAGGTGGTCACGAATAGAGTTCTTGAGGTTTTGAGGGGAAGATCTTAGGTCATGGTTGTTCAAAATTGATCAATTCTTTTCCATGGAGAATGTTGGTCATGACGAGAAAGTTACAGTTGCAACTCTGCAATTGGAAGGGGAGGCCATCCAATGGCATTTGTCATTCATGAGATATAGACCATACTTACAACCACCCAACTGGGGTGACTATGTGAGGGCATTAGTTGAAAGATTTGGTACTAATTTTGATGATCCCATGGAGGAAATAAAAAAGATCAAGCAAGTTGGTAGTGTAAAAAATTATCAGTAAGTGTTTGAGAGAAACTTGACAAGGATGAATTTATCACAAGAAAATGCTATTAGCTGTTTTATTGGAGGTCTGAAACCTAAGTTGAATATTGTTGTGAAGATCACCAATCCTACTTCATTATCTCAGGTGTACATGAGTGCAAGAATGCATGAAGAATAACTGCAGGCGGTGAGGCAACCTGACCATATCAACCTAAGATGCATACAAGGAAGTTCTTGGACCAAAGGAATTTTACTAGTAAACCTCTTTTACCTACTCCAGTTAGCAATAATTACAGCTTTTCTAAAGGAGTCAGTAGGAGAACTGTGAGCTTAGAGGAGATGAATGAAAAAAGGGCAAAAAGGTTGTGTTATTTTTGCACTGAAAAATACACGTAGGGACACAAATATAAAACTTCTAAACAATTATATTTATTGGAAGTGGATGAAGGGGATGAGTTGTAGGATTCAGTAGAGGATTAAAGGAATATCTTGCAAGAATCGTAAAGTGATACGTTAGATTTGGGGCAACTTGTGGAGCACATGGAGATCTCAATGCATGCTTTAAATGGGTCATTGTGTTTTAGGACTTTGAAAGTAACTGGGTACCAGTCTAAAATGGCAATACATATCCTCATTGACACTGGTAGCTCTCATAATTTCATAGATTCCGATTTAGTCAAGCAGTTAGGGTGTGAGGTGAAGTCCATTAACACTGAGGTGGTTGCAGCAACTAATGGAAGTATGAAGGTGGACAAAATGACTATTGTCACTTGGTTGCTATAGGGAGCCGAGTTTGTAGCTGACTTTCTACTACTTCTACTAGGTTCATATGGGGTTGTGTTGGGGGGTTCAGTGGTTGTTAACATTAGGTGATATCAAGATGAATTTCAGGAGTTTAACAATGGAGTTTTGGTACAAGGGTAAAAAGTATTTACTCAGGGGATCTGGCTGTCAAGTATTAACTTCTAGTGTTGGAAAATTATCCAAACACTCAGGAAATCAGTCCCAACTTTGCATGATTCAGGTAGTCCCTCAAGGGAGTGATGAAATGAAGGGTCATTCATTGGACAATGGCAAATAGGCTGAGGAAAATCCTGTATTATTGGAGGTATTATCAGAATTTTCTGTTCTATTTGTTGATCTTGTTGGTTTACCACCTTCTAGAGGTCTATTTGATCATAGAATTGTACTATAATCTGGTGTGGAGCTTGTGAATAAGAGACCCTATAGATATCCTTCAGTAAAAAAAGATGCTATTGAGGGTCTAGTACAACAAATGTTGGATCAAGGGATTATACAACCTAGTTGCAGTCCTTTTGCGTCACTAGTTGTGTTAGTAGGCAAAAAGGATGGGTCATGGAGGTTTTGTGTAGATTATAGAGACTTGAATAAGTCTACTATCAAGATCAAGTTTCCAATTCCTATAGTGGAGGACCTATTGGATGAATTGAGAGGGTCCAAGATATTTTTTAAAATAGAATTAAGGTCTGGATATTATCAACTACGAATGGCTAATAAGGATGTGCTTAAAACTGCTTTCAGAACTTACTCTGGACATTTCGAGTACTTGGTTATGCCCTTTGGATTGTCAAATGCTCCAGCTACATTTCAAGGATTAATGAATTATGTGTTCCATCAATTTCTAAGGAAGCATGTATTGGTATTTCTTGATGATATATTGATATACAGTAAGACCATATAAGATCATGTATTTCATTTGAGGTTTGTCTTTTTGTAGATGGTGGAGCACCAGTTATTTGCTATAAAAAGTAAATGTTTCTTTGGTGTTCGTAGGATTGAATACCTAGGTCACTATATCACAGCGGAAGGTATGTCTACTGATCCTCAGAAGATCAAAGCAGATAAAGATTGGCATGTCCCAACTACTCTTAAGCAACTGAGAGGGTTCTTAGGATTAGTTAGTTATTATAGAAGGTTCATCCAAGGGTTTGGGATGATTAGTAGACCTCTCAATGATCTTACAAAGAAAAGAAGGATAAGTTCAAATGGAATTCCACAGCTCAACAAGCCTTTGTACAATTGAAAGAGGCACTAACTCAAGCACATGTCTTGGCTTTTCCTGATGCAAGCAAGACTTTTATTGTTGAAACAGATGCTAGTGGCTATGGGATATGGGTTGTGCTTATGCAGGAAGGGCATCCTATAGGTTTTATTAGTAAAGCTTTGTCTCCCTGGCATGCTGCCTTATCAGTATATGATAGGGAGCTATTGGCAATTGTTTAGGTTGTTACTAAGTGGTCCCAATACTTACTAGGTCAGAGGTTTTTTATTAGGACTTATCAGAAAGCCTTAAGGTTTCTTATGGAGCAAAAGCTACATACTAATTCTCAATTGTTGTGGTTGACTAAGCTCATGCCATTTGATTACTCTATTGAGTACAAAAGGGGGATTGAGAACAAAGTAGCTGATGCACTTTCCAGAGTGCCTGGAGCTGAGTTTCTGACTTTGATAATTTCACCTACTAATATTGATTTTTTTCAAGCTATAGTGGCGAGTTGGCATTCAGATCAGGAGCTACATCATTTAATCACCGAGCTACAGGCAGATCCTACTTCCCACAGCCAATTCACTTGGTTACAGGGTCAGTTAAGAAGGAAAGAGAAGTTTGTGATTAGAAATGTACAGAGCTTGAGGACTGACATTATCACCTTGTGGTATGCTGGCCCTCTTGGTGGTCATTCAAGAGTTGAAGCTACCCTCAAGAGATTGTTGACATTGTTTCATTGGAAGAACATAAGGACAGAGGTGAAGGAATTCATTCAAAAATGTGATACATGTCAAAAGAATAAGTCATATTTGGCTGCATACCCTGGTTTGTTACAACCCTTGCCAATTCCTGAGGTAGTTTGGTCTCAAATCAGTATGGATTTCATTGATGGTCTTCCTAAGTCTAAAGGGCATGAGGTGATTTTGGTGGTGGTTGATAGACTCAACAAATATGATCATTTCCTTCCGTTTGAAACATTCTTATACAACTCAATCTGTTGCTCAAGTTTTCTTGGATACCATTGCCCGACTCAATGGTTTTCCAGATGCTATTACTAGTGATAGAGATGCTATTTTTTTAGCTCCTTCTGGCAAAAGCTCTTTATTCTGCAAGGTGTATTATTTAATACCTCTACGGCTTATCATCCTCAGTAACTAAGGTGTTAAACAGATGCTTGGAAACCTATTTGCGATGCTATTATAATGATGATGCTTTAAATTGGTTAGCTTGTTTACCTATGGCTGAGTACTCGTATAACACTTGCTTTCACTCAGCCATTCAAACAACCCCTTATGAGGCTCTGTATGGTCGACCCCCACCCTTCCATCTTTCTTATCTACCAGGTGAGTCAGCCAAAAAGTTGACACGACACTGGTGAATAGAGAGCTCAATTTGCAGCTACTGAAGCATCACTTACTAAGAGCTCAGCTTCGTATGAAGCAACAAGCAGACTCTCATAGGAGTGATAGATAATTTTCTGCTGGATATTGGGTTTATTTTAAAGTACAACCTTATAAACAAGCTACCATATCTCAACACTCTTCCCACAAGCTAGCTGCTAAGTATTATGGCCCTTTTTAGATCATCAAGAGAGTTGGTCCTATGTCTTACACCCTCCTTTTTCCTAGTTCAGTGAAGATGCACCCTACTATGCATGTGTCATTGTTAAAGAGGTGTTATGAGGTCCCTTCCTCTATTTCTTGTCTTCCTACTGTTGATTTGGCTAATCCTAATTGTCCTGGTCCTGAATTTGTTTTGCAAAGAAGGTTGGTTAAGAGAGGCAACAAAATTGTTGCTCAGGTGTTTGTTAAATGGGTTGGATTGCCTGCTGATGTTGCCATTTGGGAATTTGCTACTGTCCTGAAGACAAGATTTCCTTATTTTTATCCTTGAGGTCAAGGATCTTTTGTATGAGGGGAGTACTGTTACAATAATTAGGGAATTCACAAGTTAGTTGATCAGGAAGTTAGTTAAACTGTTAGTGTAACTGAATCTTTTAGATAGAATAAGTCAGTTAAGATGTATTCTTTATAAATAGATTGTAATCATCAGTTACAGGGAATATGTGAAATATACAGATCATTTTCTCTCTTCTTCTCTCTGTTTCTCTCTTCTTCTATTCATCTACATTGATTGAATCCTCGAGTTCTCTCCTGGACAATCTTTCGATCCTCGAATCTTTAGGATTCCTGCAGTCGAGCCACTATCCAGTAGCATGAAGGCAGTGAAGTCGTATGATTTTTCTATAGTGAAGTGGTGGTCGGGTATAGCAACTTTATTTCATGTTTTAAGTTAGTTTTCCATTCAATCTTAGTCATAACTTAGAATATTCTACTAAAGGATCCCAAGGGTCATTCTTTCAATACATAGGGCTATTCTCTCTTGAGGTAAGTGATTCCAATATAACTTTCCCTTTCGTAATCTATTTTCTTCATAAAATCGAAAGGTGAGTTCTTTGTAGAACTTTGTGGGCTAAACCCTGGGTTAATTATTGCTAGGGAAGAATGCTAAGGAAGGGTAATTGTGGATTTTTTTTTCAATTCTTTTCCATTGAATTTGGTCTTCTAGCATGAAATCGTTGGTCTAGACTTTAATTTCGGTATTGAGAAATCTAGAACCACATAAAAATAGGTTCCACAACATATGAACTGTTCAAGAGAAATTAATGAGATTAAAACTCCATGAATGGAATTAGATTGATCATGGAAACCTCCGGTTTGATAAAATAACCCGTTAATTATTTGTTAGACCTTCAGAAATGATTGAATTGGGTGAGTTTGAATACATAAGACCTTTATTTAAGTAAGTAGGGTGTTAAGGTAAGATTTTACTTTGTTTGTATTATACTTTGAGTGTTCTGAGACATTGATCGAGAAAAAGAAATGGCTTTGGCAATTTAGATTTGAACGGTATAAGGTATTGAGAAAAAGAAAAGGCCCTGGTATTTTAGCTTGTTCGCTTTCACTTCGTCAGTACAAGTAGGTTACAATTTATTTGAAGTTAGACTTTGCTTAGTTGCTAATATGTAATGCAAATTGTATTGCATTTGATTAGTCTCCGTACATAGTTGTTGTTCTCTGAATAAATTAAGTGGTGCTCGTATGCTTTTAGCATGCAATTTATCGAATTAATTATTCATTGATATTATGGAATATAAACTTGTAAATTACTGTACAATTTGATGATGTGATGAATGGTGATATCCTGGTTATTTTATGCTTGATGTGTTTTCCGGAGAGGTAATTGGAGAGGTTAGTTGATCTTAGGCATATGTATATGCATAAACGTCAAGATTAGACCTATATTATAGCAAAGTTTGAGAATAAAATTTCTTATATTTGCATGTTTAGGTTGTAATTATGTGCTTATGCTAACAAATGTGATTAGATACTTTGTATGGTGGAATTTCTTGTGAATGGAGCTCAAATGAAGATGGAATGCTAGGAAGATGAAGTTGAGGCCAAGTGATGATCGTAAGGGAAGAAGAAACTCAAGAGAGATTCCTGGTAAACTGGTCTACGACCAGTCCATGCCACGAAGCTAGGAAAGAAATTTTTCCTTCAACTAGTAGACTGGTCCACGACCAGTCTATTCCACATACTTGGGGGTGACATACCCCCCTCCCCAAATTTCTTCTATATATAGAAAACTTTTTGTGATATTTTAACGTAACACCTCGCAACTCTGCTTTTAGAATTCGAACTGTTCATCGTAAGTATATGAGATCTAACAGAGTGGTTTCCTACTTGATCATGTGTTTTAATTTCCTTAACCAAGTGTAGGAAGTGTATCATAAGTGGTTCAGAGTCATAAGAGACGTCTAGTACTAAGTTCAAAGTCTTTCTACCGGCTAAGTTATTCGAATTAGTTCATACAAGGGTCAATTTCAAATGATCATATCTCTAAGTATATTAAGATTTAGGTGGACGGTGACCTATCAAGTCAAAGGACTATAAGTCTTCTTTCCAACGCCACCAAATTTGCATTATTTAGAGTTCAAAGTAAGAAGTTATGATTGTTTTATCATAGACACTATCATAAGAGAAATTCTGATATGAGTTTTACGGTCCGTGAAAGGATGTACAGTCTGTAAATCAAAGCTGTAAAACCAACTTCAAAAATTGAAATTTTGGTTTGATTTCTACGGATTCGACTACGGATCGTAAATCCATCTACGGGCCGTAAATAATGCAGTGCAATGTTATGAGTTACCCACAAAGAAGAAGAACTAAGATCAAGTTGTTGTTTTATTTAAAAATAGACTGAAAAATGACGGGTTTTAGGAGTCACCACTTAATTTTAAAAGAAAAATCAAGAAAACTATTTTTTCAAAAGATCAAAATATTAAATCTAATGAAAATATTTAGATGGGATTCGAGGTTCATATTAGCATTTCGGGAAGGGTTTGAAAGCACCCAAAATACCCGCTAACATGTGGTTATCCGGTAATCAAAATATTTGGCTAAATGATTTTAATAAAATACGCATACTTAATAAATAGAGTAAACAACTTTTGAACTTATTTTTTTTTTCTTAGGGGATGGGAAATAAGGATGCTACTTAAGTAGAAAATACTAGATGTTTTAAAGTTAAATAAAATATACTTATTTAAAAAAAAGGTAGAATAGCATAACTTCTTAAAACTTTCTAAAGGAAAATCAATTGCAACTAAGCACACTTAGGTTTAACAGAAGAACCATAACAAAATAAAGCAACCATAATCACAAAGAGGCAGAAAGAACAAAGTATAATTGGAGTATGAAACTATATAGCAGTAACACCTAACACGATAAAATACTAAGCTAAATAGCAAGTGATTCCATGGTATTTAACAATAGAGAACACAAGATGTCAAAATAAGAATGCGACTACGCCACATATGTTTAACCATATAAGTTAATCTTGAAACATAAACCTATGTGATTAACGACTTATCATTGAATACTGTAAACATCAGAAGGTAGATTAGGCATTCAAAAATAAATGAGGAAAACAACATAAACTCCAAGAAGATCAAATACAAAATCAACAACACTAAAAATTAAAAACGGCAAACGCTCAACATTGAAATTATATCATAAAGTAGCATAAGAAATATAAACACAACATATTAAAGCTATCCAAAACCTCAACGACACACATCAATGAGATCAACCATAGAATAGAGATTTTCAAACATTAACCGAACGAGATAAGAGAAGAGATGAAGAGAAAGCTATTGAGAGAGGAGCGTTACCTTCTTCTGGGCAGCGAACTTGGAACATACGAGCTTGAAAGGACACTTCCACCACAAACTTCAAACTCTGATGAATCCAAAAAAATGATGACCAGAATCAAACAGTGAATTGGAACCCAAAGCTAAATACCTCTCTGTTTTTGGTTGTTTTCTTTTACTAGATTCATATATCTATTTTTCGTTCTTCAACTTGTTAGACTACCTTCTCTATGTATCTATCAACGCCCACTTTTCCAAAACAAAAATTTAACGTAAGCTATCTCTAACATCTAATAATAAAGATGATGAGGGGATTTTATATGAGGAATTAGGGCAGATTTAGGGGGGGAAAGATGAGGGTAAAATCGGGTTAGAATGAGGAAATTTTTGAATTCCAAATTCCAAATTTCTATCCAAAAATCCAGAATATTTCCAAATTATCACACTTTCAATGGATTGAAATAAAGGTGGAGGGCTATGATCAAATGATCGACTCGAGTATCCGCGTGGTTCAATCTCACGCTATAAGGACAGAGGACGTGACTGTTTTTCTACTACTGGTACAAATTGGAGAGGGACGTGAGGAAGAAGAACATTGCTGGGTTTCTTTGGAGAAGAAGAATGGGCTGGGTCAAAAAGAAAAGAGTGGGCTGGGACGCTAGGATTGAGTTGAAAGTAGGCTGATGAATTGTATTTGCTGGAGTGGGTTTTCTTAAGGGGAATGGGCTTGGGTCGCTGATTAACTAGTATCGGGTTGCTGAAAGCTGGCCCAAAATTATTGGTCCTTATAAAGGGTTGAAACCAATTTGATAGATTTTGGCTAAAATTGTAATTAAACAATAGGCAAAATGAATTTCAAAGGTAACCAAATCGAATTTAATCAATGAATTCAGTCAAAACTTAAACAAGACGAATTTATATAAATAAATTAATTATCTTCTTAACTTCAACGAAATAAAATAATTAGCTTAAACTAAACAATTTAAAACATAAACTATCATATAACTAAAATGATTAACCAAATATTTAATTAAAAGAAAATATGTTTGAGACAATTTTTGAATATTCACAAAATATACTAATTATATACATAAATATGTAAAATATAAATATTGTCTAAAATTTATAATAAGTGACAAAAACTTATTTAAAATAATTTGCAAACTATTTTTGAAATTTATAAAACTAATTATTTTAAATCGTTTAGAATTAAAGAAGCTCGATGATTAATCTATATTGGGGAGGGTAAAAATTGGGTGTCAACAGATGTCCCTCATTTTACTTGGATAGATGAAAGAAATCCGAGGAAAATAAAATGGAAGAATCCAATTTTGATCGACCACATCTTCATCTTTTGGAAAAAGGATTTGGTGCGGACTTTATGAATTATAGCCGAACCCTGGAAGTGGGTTTCCTACATATCTCAGGCTATATGAGAATTCAGGCCACTTGTAGTTTGATACGCTCGATTTGACGCACGATTTTGAAAGAATTTAAAAGTCATTCTGATATCAAATTATGAAAGGATCGGAATGCTCGAGATTAAGATTTAAGAGCGAATGTTGGAATACAACCGAGTTTTCAACACTGATTTCACCTAAATATCCCTCAACTCAAGGAATAAGGTTGTTTGTAGTTTAACTCGATCGGTTGAAAAGAAAATCTATTATGCAAGATAACATTTGGTTCTGGAAAAGCAACAAAGTAAGTCGAGTATGGAAAAGAGGCCCACAACCTATCAGCCATGAATGTGGCATGCTTCACACCCATAATTAAGAACTTTTATGGACATAACTTCTGAATCTCTGGGAGCATTGTCACTCAGATTGGGATGGTGCCCCCAATGAACGCCTAAATTTTTCGGATGCAAAATTGAAATCGATAAACCTACAGAAAAACCCACATGCCTTTTGATAGGGTGTGGTTTGATTGTGGTGAAAGTCACTCCTCAGCTCGTGTCCTAAGAGTTTGATACTCTTATTTGGACTATGTCCCAACTCGCTGCTAAGAAAAAGTTCCACGTTGTGTTGCATCCTTTTTTATGTTGTCCGCACCTGTTGTTTGTTTTGGAGAATTCATCCTTTCGGATGCTCTCGACAAAGACTGAGATAAAATTCATTAGCATAAAAATATAGTTCAAATGGGGAGATAGCGTCTTTTACCGTGTTGACACTTAATTTCTCTCCTTGAACATTTGACGTCAACTACTTCGGATTTGACGTAAAGCAAATAATGCTTGTGTCTCATATTTTCAATACAATCTTCAATGTACTCTTTCTTTTATGTTGAAGTAATAAAATAGGCTGATGTAATATGTTGATAGTTCTCTTGATATCGTTGTTGATGGTTCTCTTGATGTCGTTTTTGCAAAGAAAATGATGCAACCGATGTTGATCTTCTCGTGATGGGTGAATCTTTCTCCTGCGATGCACGATTTCTTCCTCTTGTGATACATGACTCCTTTCTCTTGCGATGCATGACTCTTTTCTATTGTGATGCATGATTCTTTTCTTATGCAATGCATGACTCCTTTCTCTTGCGATGTATGTTTTTTATCTTTTGCGATGCATGACTTCTTTCTCTTGCGATGCATGACTCATTTCTCTTGCGATGCATGACTCATTTATCTTGCGTTGCATGACTCATTTCTCTTGCCTTGCATGACTCATTTCTCTTGCGATGCATGACTCTTTATCTGCGATGCATGACTCTTTTTCTTGCGATGCATGACTCTTTTCTCTTGATGATGCATGACTCTTTTCTATTTGATGCATGACTCATTCTCTTTGACGCATGACTCATTTCTCTTGATGATGCCTTTCTTTTACCGAACGAAGATAATGCTTCACCGAGCAACATAGGTGATCTTTTGGGTATCTTCTGGGTGGAGGTATCCTCTCAATCGACAATATAAATAAAAATGACCCTCAAAGTAGTGGTATCATCTCATTAGACAATACGACATAAATGACTCTCCGAGTATTAATATTATCATGTTTGATAATATGATGCAGATAACATCCTCCAGGTATCTTTAGTTGATGGAAAATAGTAAAATGTCTTTCCTATGGGTTTTCATTTGTTCCATTTATGGACCTCGCCTTGATAAACATTTGAATGGAATAATGCTACTCATGTTTCCAATTCTTTGGCATAAGAAGCAATAAAACATTTTCATGCAGCCACAAAAAAATTGTTAGTTTTGGGGAGATCCTCACCCTTTTGACTTCTTCACATCCCTTGAGTGGAGGAATATGACGATCTTGAGGTAAACTTATAGACCTGCATCCACAGAAAAATTGTTAGTTTAAAATTAAATTGATCTGTGTCGATCTTTTTGGTTGTCTGCTCCATGTTTAACTATCTCCGATTGATTTTCCCGATCTCCTGCTTCTTGATAGATAAAACAAAACATTTTTATGCAAAATAATTGAAACACGAAAGAAAAGTTTTAAGAAAAATAGGTTTTTGAAAAGTAATATTTGGAAAAGGTCACTGCCAAGTGTCATGTCACGTCAAGCTTTAGTGAACGCTTTTGAAATTGATGCCTCGAGTTCTATATGATTACTTGCTGGGAAGTATTCAAAGTTTCTCTAAACTGCCGATGAACCCTGTCGAAATATTTGAGGTCATCCTCAAAAAAAATTATCCCAGTTAACTGTCTTGGCGTATCTCGAACTGTTGGTGAGCAAATCACGGAATTTATTAGATCTTCTTCTCGAGAATTTTTAAGTCCTTCTCAAAAATTCTGTCCAGTTTCTATTGTAAAGAGAAATAGAAATCTTACGGGAGATATGACCGAACCGTTGTGGCGCCTACGTATCCCGTTGTGGCACCTACATATCCCGTTGAGACAAGAATCAGGTCAAACGTAGTTTCCTACAAAAGATAATTTTCGAACTATAAAATGTAGGACGATTAGAAGCAAATGATACGATTACAGGGAAATAAACTAAAGAAACTCTGAATCTTCAAATATAATAGCTCTTCATAGCATCCGAGTTGATTGGCAACTTGAGATGAATGTCAATGCTCAACCACGACATGTGATCAAACAAATGCATCGATATATCTTCAAAGTAAACTGTTAAGTTCTCTTTTTCGAGCTTCTCTCAGATGACCCTGATTCGTGCTTCTCTGACACATTCATTCTTTTGTGGATTCACAATTTCTGTCTCATCCAAATTTGATTTATCTTGATTCTCGAACTGTTTTAATACTTTGACAAAGTGTTTGAATATCATGATCTCCTTGTCGTACTCTTCAAACTCATCTTCATCTACCTCATTTTGTTTATTCAGCTTGCGACATGATATGACATGATGTTGACAGGTTTAAAAAATTTATTTTTACTGAAACAAAAATAAAGATTGTTAGATAGAATAATTAAAGCAAGCAAAATAAAATTTTCGCAATAAAAGAGGCTTTCATTGAAAATAAAATACGAACTTTGGTTATGACCATGAGCCATTTTGCCTTTTTTCAAAACATTACGAGGGAAATTAAAACATAATTGGGTAAACTAACATAAAATGTGGGTTTCGGGCCTCATTCGGACTACCCCCGATTTTAGAAATAGCATAAGATTCATCTTTTTCTATCAAGATGAACGAGGAATCAAGAGAGGAATGGAAGTCCAATTAAGAACTTTCTCCATTGGCTCAGCTTCTCGTATGCTTGGTGTCTCGATCATCTCTTCAACCATAACATCACGTTCTTTAGAAAGACCCCCAGTTCCTTCTCCAAGACCGTCACCATTGGCATATTCTTCCACCAGAAAGGACTGACATAAATGAGGCAAAGATTTTGGTGGAATATGATTAATCCATTTCTTGTTCTGACCCTCTCTTGACACTAAAGCAAAAGCTTGATGGGGTGTCATGCTCGTAAAATTGAGTTTCTCACTTATGCTCGGAGAAGGTACAACTTTCTCAAGGTTGTCAGCACCAGGCAAAACTATCGCCTTTACCATGCACCACTCATCCTCCGTTTCTATCATATTGATAGTGGCGCCTCCATAGTTTGACATAGTATTACTGTTGACGTTGGGTGCAACAGTTCTGACCACTTTCTGGTCGATCAAGTCCTGGATCATGTGCTTCAAACTAATTTAGTCTTCAGTATCATGCCCAACACTGTTGGAATGATACGCACACCTTCGATCGGCTCGGTAAAATATTGAGCTAGTATCGACTAGCTTGGGCTTGACCAGATGAATAATACCTGCCGCACTCAATCACTCAAATACTTTCATCCGAATTTCAATTAGAGGAGTAAAATTTTGAGCAGGTTTCTTCTCAAAATATGGACGAGGGGGATCATAACTGCCTTGCTGAGGGGGAGGCATTTGGCGATAATTCAGAGTATTTTGGAGAGTAGGTACTTGAAACTTTAGGTCAATCTTGTTAATAGTGAGTCTTCCACGATTCAACAATGAATTACCATTGGCATTAAAAGTGACCGTTGGAAGGGTGACAATTCCTTGATCAATCAAGTCCTGAATTTTATGCTTCAAGTTGATGCAATCCTCAGTGGTATGTCCAACACCTTCTGAATGGTAAGCACAATGAAGATCGGGTCTGTAAAGTCTGGAATTGACATTGATATTTTTTGGATCAATTATTTGTATTATACCAGCCTCTTTCAATCTCTCAAAAAGTCGGGTTCGATTTTCAACCAAAGGAGTAAAGACTCGAGAATGTTTCTTCAAAAACTTTTGACAAGAAAGATTGTAATCATTTCGTGAAGATGAAGGTACTTGGCCGTAACTTGAAGGATTTCGGCGAGTAGGTGTTGGTGTTTGGAAATTTGAGTATTGTGGAGTTTGATAGCTAGGAAGGGAATTTAGGTAATTAAGCAAAGTGGCTTGGTAAGGAGCTTGGTAATTTGGATAATTTGGTGGTGGAGCTTAGTAGTTTGGTTGGATGGGGTAAGAACTTTGTGGAGCTAAAAGGTAGGTTTTGGATGGTAAAAGCTTTCGAACATCGAGACCGGTATGTTTCTTTGATTTTTGGCTCGATTCAAATGAGATAGAGGAAACATCTTCCCTTTTCCTCGTTAATGATCCCGATGATTCATCTTGGGGAGTCATTTGAATGATTTTTTCGGTCTTGAGACCATCTTCAATAGCCTCACCAATCTTGACTATCTCACTGAACTCTTCTCCTAAAATAAGCAACATCCTATTGTAGTACTTCGGCTCTTGAATGCGCACAAAGACTTCAATCATCTCTTTCTCGGTCATGGGAGGCCTAACCCTTACAACCTATCTTCTCCAACGGTAGGCATACTCTCGATATCTTTTAGTAGAATTCTATTTGATTCTCTCCAAAGAGTATCGATCAGGGATGAAATCTACATTGTAACCAAACCATTCAATGAAGTCTTTAGCCAAAGCGTTCCAACTTGGCCACTGCTTGATTTATTTAGAAATAAACCATTCCAAAGCTTCTCCTTTTAGACTTCGACTAAAGAGTCGCATTAACAAAGTTTCATATTTCCCTAGTCCCACAAATTGGTCACAATAAGACCTCAAATGAGTCAAAGGATTTTCAACTCCACTAAAAGTGTCAAATTTTTGTACTTTAAAATCTTCTGGAAGCTCAAAATATGGATGACGACACAAATCTTCATAATTCAACCCCACAATGTCCGGGGTGTATTGGACGTCCTTCATGGCATTCATAACTTCCTCTCTGATGCTTTGCTCAGCCTTTCCTCTTATGACCTTCCACTCCTTCTCTTTCTTCTCATAATGATCGGGTTCAAAATGTGTGGTAAAGGGAGGGTACAATTCAGGCGATATTGGAAGATGAAATGCGATTTTTAGAGGTATGGGTTAAGTGGTAGGTGAGTTTTGGACAATTTGAGTACGAATTTGATGGATCGGAGGAAAATTCTGGGGAAAATTGGTGTTTGGATTTTGAGAAGTAGGTAACTTTTGGTGTGAGGAGCTAGCATGATGTGGATTAGGGGTGGTTAAGTCGATGATTAGGGGTTTTGGAATCATCGCGGTGGTTGAATTATTTGTGAAATGTTCGGGTGTTGGATCCGAAGTAAAAAAATGGAGCGGAGGTCTTCCATTGTCTGGAGTAGGAGTATTGGCAACAATAGCCAGATTCGTCAAATCTCGGGTCTTATCCATTTCATCCCTCATTTCGGCAATCTGTTTGAACAATTATGCAATCAACTTGTTTTGTTCAGCAATGATAGGGTCATTCACGAAAATTTTGATCAAATCAGTGTTTTCAGCATTTTCAACCACTTTTTCTTTGCCTTTTGACAAACATTGGTCGGGGAAGGAATATTTGGGGTCTTTGGACCTTCTGAAGTATGGATGTTCAGTCAATTTCTCGACACATATCAGTTTTGAGTACTTGACAAAGAAAAACAACTCAAAGACAAATGTGTTAGTCTGTGTCGATGATAAATAACACAAAATATCACACACATTACTACAAACACATAGGGTGTGTTTGGTATGGAAAATATTTTCCAATTTTCTCATGTTTGGTTGGGTTAAATGTTTTTCAAATCAACTCATTTTCCTCAAATTTAAGGAAAATGACTTCCCTTCAAAACTTAAGGAAAACATTTTCCAAAACTCTATTTCAACTTCAAATTACAATTTTTTTTGTTGAAAAAATAAATTTTTTTGTCCATACCCTCGACCCTCCCCACCCAGCCCCCCACTCACGCCACCCCCAAAAAAAATTTAAGTTTGTTTTAAACAATATTTTCAACTTCAAAATTTCATTTTTTTCACCCTACCCTTAACCCCACTCCTCACCTCCAAAAAATTTTTAAGGTTGTTTTAAAAAAATAGTTTCAATTTCAAAATTTCATTTTTTCACCCCAACCCTCGACCCCCTCCTCATCCCACCCCAACCAGCCTCCACCCCCCCAAAAAAAAAATTAAGTTTGTTTTTAAAAAATATTTTCAACTTCAAAATTTTAATT